>JBAGKK010124740.1:0-25026 GCA_037177015.1 Euceroptres primus
TTTAGCGCACTTGACTTTTCTCACTCGCTTCGCTCGTGCGAAAAACGTCTCGTGCACTAAATAATCACCTCTCACACACATGTCGAAATGTACTATTAAACTAAAGAAGAATGATTGTAAAACTTTTCAATTGACTCATTAAAAAATTATATATAAAATATGAAATCATCACAGCTTTAAATAATGTTGTATCAATTCTTGGTTGCCCTAATTTGGTTATAATCTGGGCATATGTTTAATGAAATAAAAAAATAAAAAAATAAATCTTCCCGGCACTACTAAAACTTTTTTTAAAAATTTGAAAAAAAAACTTCAGGGAGTTTCACTAACAATAAGAGGAAAAAACTGGACGCGTAAGATGAGTGCACTAATTTTTAAGCTCCACCTTAGGACTTATGTAACATTTTTAAGAGTATTTTTAGTCTAAAAACTTTTTTCTTTTTTACAATGTTATCTTTAAAATAAGCGCAAAAACATTTTAAAATATGTTTATCATTTCTTATCTAAAATATTCAAAATTTAGAAAGACGTTTAGTTTTAGGGCTAATTTTGAATTTGGCATCTCGTAGATTATCAAAATTCGGAGAATTTAGATATGCATCTCACAAAAAGCAGGTGGCCTCATATTTTCAGGCTTTAGTATCTGTCGTGACTTTAACCTCTTCTTTACATTCGAAACCTGATCCCACCCTGAGAAATTCGACCTCCTCACGAAGGATCTCGACTTCCGATTTCCGTTAGCAGATACACGGAATCTAACTCACCCCCATACCTCCACCGCAAAGCTCCAACTTCCCTTTTTTCCACCATTTGAAAAAAAAAGTTCTCTCCCTAATTTTTCGCTAGAACAATGAGCACCACTGTAAGGATCGAGGCGCCATCCGAAGAGAGTTCGTACTCGAACTCGAAGGCTCTCAACACTCGGGATCCCAAAGGGTACAAAAGGTACGTTAGTGCGTTTGCCGGCCACGCTACAAGAGGGGGCGCCATCTCCTCTCGCCGGGTTTCTCCTCACCCCGCTCTCAGAACCACCATCGACTCGCCAACCAATCCCCTCCTCGTTTTGTCGCGATGTCACGGCGTCCCTCTCTCTCCCATTCTTTCTTACTCGCATCACTCTCTCTCCCTCTCTTTTACTCCCTACCTCACCCCTTCATCCTCCCCCTCCGAATCCCCCTCGTTTTGCTGGCTTCCTTCTCCCCCGACACCGGTGGGCCGGCGAGCACAGCTGCCGCACGGACACAGAGACGCCGATCACATTGCTTCTCGCAGTTGGTTTGCGCGCTGCTGTCATTGCAGAGAAAAATCATTTCTGTCATTTTTTACCTTGGAAATTTTCACAACGCCTATTGACAAGTTAAATTCGCGAGTGCCGTGATCGCGAAACAGCGCCCGCGCTAACGTCAATTTTCCCTCTCTCATCCCTGCCCCCGCCAGCGTCCCCTGATCTGTCGCTTTGTTCGAGGCACAAGCCACTATTCATTGTCAGAGCAAGAGAGCGTCTGGTCGTCAACGAAACGTAGTCTTGAGATACTCGGTCGACGAATACCTTCAGTGTTTTGTTTATTGTTGTATAGTTGTGGGTGTTACTATTGTTATCTGTGATCGTCGGTGTGAACCGCGTCCGTGACCTTGGACTTGGATGTCCAGTGCTCCCGGCGACGAGAAACAGGAGCTCGAGTTGGAAGGATTACAGAATTTGGAAGCAAGGGAGAGAAGCTGAATATTGAGAACGCTGGGTGGCAATAGGAGGAGAGACATTTGTTGTAGGTACGCCACGCCGGGTCCCATCTACCAGGAACCTGGAAGTGAAGGCGTCACAGGATGTTTCCTTACACTACCTTTCCGGCTGTCGGGTAAGCGAATTTTCAGTTCGAGGAAAAAATTCGGTTCAGGTTGAGTCAGTCGATGGCTTAGTGGGAATTTTCATTCAGGGCGTTTAAGATTGGAATTCTCTTAAAATGAGAAAAGGCGGTTTCTGGGAATTTTGGCTGATATTTTTCGATGCCGATTGGATTAATAAAATTGAGAAAAGAATGAGAAGTTTGATCCGTTATTATAATCGGCGAACTAAGTATGTAATTAGGAATAATATAAAAGAATGATATGGTTCATTATATTTTAACAGAAGTTAGCGTCAAATGATGCAAACAGTTGAAAACTAGTTGTTTGCATTAACGTCAACTTCGCGATGAACTGATAACCCACGATTTACTGTAAAATGTATGAATTTAATGTTAAAGCGTGGTTGAAGGTTGCTTTACATTTTTATTGATTTGTTTCTTACTAAGCTCCAATTTGATTATCCGTTTTTGTAGACGTTGCTAAGCGATTGAAAATTGAAGAAATGCGAGGGAATTTTTTACTGATAAAAACACGAGTATAAACTTTCATTAAAGAATCTGAAATTCAATTCCATTACAAAAATTGAAAAATTTTTCTGTGACTTAAAATGTAAAATACATTAGGAAGCATCCCTATAAGGCTTTTTTGGGGGGATGGGGTAGACAAATGTTACGCCCAGTTACGTATACTTACGATAAAAAAAAATTACATGGGGTGGAAGGGTGTCTAAAAAATGTCCTTTACGTAATTCATGGACGTTCCTGGAGACTTTTCCAATTACATATTTAAAAGCTTTCAAGCTAACCATAGAGATTCTTGCATGTTTGGAATTTGTTGATTGACTAAAAATACATTTTAAAAAAGTCTTTCAGCTTTGTGTCCTCGCTTGAGCAATTTTTTCGATTCAACAACCAGCAATTTTTTCGGTTAGATAACCAGATCTTGATTTTTCATGCAGAAATTTAATTAATAATTACAATAATTTCAAAGTATAGAGAATTAAAATGAAGAAACTAATTATGTAAATTTAAAGTGAATCATTTCATGCATACCTTTAAAAAATGAACAATCATTGACTTTAGTTATATTGGATACATTTAGTTACATTGTTATCAAAGGGAGTTTAAAATATTTTATAACTGTAAACTTAATAATAATACATAAAGCTCACTTAAAATTATTTCGGAAAGATAGAATGAATAATAACTAATCACGGAAAATGTAACTTAAATATTATTAATTCAATACATTTGTAGAAGCAAACAGCAAAACATGTACTCTTCTCCGTTTTCCTACGCTAGTTAAATACCATTAAAACTCTGTCGTGCACCGGTGTACCGTAAAATTTTTTTTATTTTCCTCGGAAAATTAATTAAACTTGCTTTGAAGACTCGATCAATGCATGGGTCGAGGTGATTGTAGAAACTAGTAATTAATTTAGTCTCTGCACCCATAGAAGAAACCCATGAAAAAATAAAAAGTTTCTTCATTTTTAGAATAATTATATCCAGAGTAAAGTCTAATTAATATTTGCAGTTTCGTTCATAATCATGTCGTACATGATATTTCCCATTAAACAAAAAACTACCGCTCGCAGAAAGTTTAAATGAAATTAACAAGCTCAGGTTGTCACTCGAGTTGCAGAATTACACTGAGAAAATTGCTTGGTGCGGATAACAAAATGATTTGTTTGCTATAGAATCAACAAAATTTTCTGGTCCTGTGAACCAAATTTTGGTTTTTTCAACAAACCTTTTGTTGACCAACAAAATCTCGGTTTTGGATGAATTAAAAATTTTTGTGATGATTCAACAAAAGGTTTATTGGTTGGCAAAAACAAAAAATTTTGTTGATTCTATAGCAAACAAATCGTTTTGTTGTCTGAACCAAACAGTTTTCTCAGTGTAGTGCAATGGAAATCGACGCCTCAACTGCAGACGGCTCCAAGTTCTTTTCGCTTCGTATACAGCTCCAACTCCTATGCTTATACACAGGACTTGGCGCAGTATACGGAGCGGAAAGAACTTGGAGGCGTCGAAATAGAGCATTTTTATTAAATTTGACTTTTAATTTTATTATCAGTTTGACGCAAGGGATAATTTTTTTTAGCCATATTATTCTAGATACAATGTTAGGTATTTTTCTGGTGCGGAAAAAATTGTTTTTTAAAAAAGCATAACTGGAGATGGATGCTGGAGATCAATGAACTTGCATTTCAGAAAGCGCTTGCTCCAGATGTTTTGTACTCTAGAATTTTGAATATTTTCGGTTTTGAATATGTGTCTAAAAAATATAATTTTATTTTATTTACTAAAATAAGATTTTAATCACGAACGTTTACATTTTATTTTATTATTTTTTTTTTTCTTGAAAGGTTGAATTATTTTCATAATCTGTGAGTTCAATCGAAACTTATCTCATAAATATTTAATGGGCAGATTCTTTTGTATTCCTTTAATTGGTTTATTTTTTATGGCCATTTTTTCTACGCCTATTAGTCTCGTGGTCACCTTAATACAGGCTCTTAAAAAGGATTTATTCTGAATTCAGGTGTACACTTGTTCCTGACAAATTTTTTTGAATTCATCTTGAATTGTTAATATTCAAAGAATTCTTTTTAATTCATTTTATTTCTTTGATTTTTTAAAATTCATCATGTAGTCTTTGAATTCTTTTGAATTCTTTCGAATTCTTTGAATTCAGGTGTACATCAAAATTGCCAGTGGTTAACCCCTCGGGATTTATTTGATGAAAACAAAATTTTTTATTGTTATATTCTTTCTTTTATTCGTTAGTTTCTTCAGACAGAAATAAATTAAACTCGACTGAAAACATTGCTTTTTTAAATTGATCTAATATATAATCCTGAGACAAAGAGAGAGAATTCTTCGACAATTCTGTAACTCTACCAATCAACCAAACGTCTTGATTATGAGTGTGTATTGCATGGCTTCTTACGTAGGACGCAGGGAAAGTTATCCGGATATAGGAGCCCTGGTGTTTTACATTTACAACTCGCTTGCTGCTTTGTTCTCTCCCTTGTTCTCCAGTTCCCCTGCCTGGCACCACCACTTGTCTGAGGTTTCTTTCCAGCCTCTGTCTATATCTATAGTCAGTATAGTCTATAGTTCTATACTCCACAATATCATCCGCTTACTGGGCGCAGCGTCTCGAGACAGAACTTCACTTCTTTCGGTCCTAACAGAGGGAAAAAATTGGGATTCTTTTCTCTCAATTCTCACTCCTCAGTTCTCAGCCCGTGAAACTTGGTGTGGCGTCAGGAGCGGGAACAAAGAGGAAAAAGGAGACCTAACCTCTGTCGCCGAGAACCGAGAGGCAAATAAGGTTAGACGAGGTTGCGGTCGCGAGACGGCAACGATGAGAATTCGAGGTACGCTCGGATCCCGGAGCAACTATCCCTGCGCTTGGTTCACTTGCACGTGGTTTCCACTTTTGCTTTTTTTATCCCTACTTTATTCTTATTTTCCCTTCTGCCCTCTGTTCTTTTCTTCCTCCCCCTTCCCGTGGTTCTCTCTTATTTCTCCCTCTTTTCCTCCCTTTCTCCTTTTTTTATAGTGTCCCCTCTTTTCAATTTTTTTGCTCTCATCTCTCTTTCCTCCTCAGCTGTGACGTGGATTCGAAGTTGGTGGGTACCACTTGTAAACGGCGCGCTCTCGTTTCGAGGTTGCCGATGAGAGCTGCTCGCGAGGTTATTGAATTTTCGTCCAGTCGTTAAAATATTTCTCCCGCACTGTCGAGCAACACAAACCAATAATTTATCAACTGCCCACACTTTGCACAAAAACGGGATTTTCTAATTGCTGCAGAGAGATGTATGGCACTTTTTTATTTCGGTTTTTAATTAGTTTTTTTGTTGCTTTTTACTCTCATATTTGGTGAGGAAATTGTGCGGAATGAACTGTTCTATTTTTCTTTTTGGTGAGGGAGGTATTTCACTGAAGTGAGTCGCGCAAAAATTTTGTTGGATGTAAGAGGAAAGGATATTGATTAGAAAAAAGGGGCCGTGCATAAATTTCGTAAACTTTTTTTCTGAAATTTTGAACCACGTACTCCCTTTTATACGGCTCTGTCAGTTTTGACCCCCCCCCCCCCCCATATCACTTAATTTTTCCCGAATAAATTTTTTCGTGAATTACTAAATTTTATTTATATATATATACTGTTCTGCCATTTTAGCGGCCTCCAATATAGACTTATTATGGAAAATCCATCTAAATTATTAGTTTATGAATGGAATGCCTGAAAAGCATTGGCTAAGGTCGCGTCTGATGCTTGCCCTTAACGTAGAATTTTTGTAGTTTTCCTGATATTTTGAGGAAAAAATGTTATCTAGTATGTTATCAAACCTTGGAAGAATCTTTTATGCCTTTCACGCGAAAAACCAGGTGACTTCACATTTCCCGATTGTAGTATATTTTTGAGCTGAACTTTGAAAAGTATGAATAAAATGAAGCTTAATTACTAGATGTTTTTAAAAAATTAGCCTGAGATAAAAAATTAAATTCAGTTAAAATTGGGTTAAAAGGCTTTACGAAGGAAGAAATTTATATCCTCTATACCTTCTATTGATTTTATAATTTACAAATAAATATTACATCGAGCTGTTTTACACATTCATTGACAAAGTATATTATTTTTAGTTCAACTCATGTTACCATAGAGTATCTAACGTCCAAACAATCATGAAACATTCATTTATAATGAATTCGTTGTTAACAAATGAGCCTCCGGATTGTAAAACCACACGTAAAACTTTCCTGGCCGTTCAAGTTGGTCTTTGATGCTTTGAAAATCGTTTTCCAAAAATTAAATTTTTAAACTTTCCACATTGTAGAAAATTTCATGGCGCATCTTTCTTCTTTTTGCAGAAAAGTTATACCTGTTATTTTTTATTAAATAAACTAAAAAATTGAAGTTTTTGGAAAAAAAATTTAATTAATATTTTCACTTCAACTCGCTACGAAAGACACAGTTATTATTACTTTTACACGAAAATTGGAGGGATTATCCTATAAACTATTCTGAAAATGATATGCTACTGAAAATGTACTGTTTCTATTATAGGAAAAAGTTATTCATTTTTTTGTCAAGCAGTATGGAAATAGTGTTAGACAATTTTCAATCACTTTGTTTATCGAGGCAATTTTGAGTAAGCCCAAACTTCCAGCGGAAGAAATGTTCATTAGGGTATAAATAAGTTTTCTGGAAAATATTACTTCAATTGAACTGACCATCAACAAACTATGAGTATTCAATCTATTTTAATCAAGCGCGCACGTGGATGGAATTCCGGGGCCTGGGTTGCATATATATGCTGCTAATAAGAATGTTTTGTTTACAAACATGGAACATAGAAATATCAATAGGAAAATGAAAATGCATAATTAGTTCATAATCATTTCGTCCGACGATGATTAATTACTGTAAGATAAGTAATTTTTGTAAATAAGGTCATGAAAGCGTACTTGTGAAGTTTTGTGATCAAGAAAATAATATATTTCGTACTTTCTAAATCTCAATCAGTTAAATTTAACTGAATGCTTTAGCAATCAGTGAAAATTAACTAACATTCAATTAAAAACTCACTGATATTCAGTTGAAAATTCACTGATTAATTCACTAATTGATTAACTAATAAACAAGTTACTGAAATTTCAGTAAACGAAAAATTTTAACTGATTTTTCAATCGGCAACATAACCTCAAAGTGAGGTTTTACTGAAAAAATAGTGAATTTTGACTGTTTAAAGTAAATTTTCACTGAATGAATCAGTGACTGACTTCTTGCTTCTGTATCATCAATTGTTTTTAACTGATTCAGATTTTAGAAGAGTATACATAATTTGCCAATATATGTTATAAAATACGTTTGTTGATATATTAAATTTCCATTTGAATATTGTACTTTGTATTTTCCCATGAAAGAGTACAGTTAAATTAAAAGGAGAAATCAATATAGAGAATAAATAATTTGAAAAGAAAGAACAGAATTAAGCAAAGCAATTCTTGACAACATTGCGAGTTGCAGACATTCAGTCTGCAGTTCTACACCGTCGTGACTTTAGTCGGCGGCGGCGTTCACTTTTGGTGCTTAAAATTTGAAATTCGAAGAACTTTTGGAGTAGGAAAATATAGGACTTTAGAACCTTAATAAGGTTTAGGACATTAAATTTACTGCAATCAAAAGTAAATTTCCCGATTTCCAGGTCAAGTCCTCACACTGTGTATCGGTTGAGAAAGTCGATATCTGCGCAATAAATGAATTATATGCGCCGTCATAAATTACATTGACTGCATTTAATTTGCGGATGTTCGAGTATTTTTGTGCAGCCAATTTCGGCTGAATTGGTCATGAAATAGTCACGCCGACGAAAATCGTGAACGGCCGTCATGCCAGCGCGCCAAATGCAGGTCGGCGGCGTCTCATCAGATAGGAAAAATCGGCGTCGACATGGCGCGGGGCTGCGCAGACTTCTAAAAGATAATGAATTTTATAAAACTCAAAATTTTTTTTTTCAAATTTAAAAAGTACCAAACTCATCTGATTTTCAAAACATATTGATTGATCCTTGAATTTCTGAATCTGAGTTTCTCATTCACTTTGCTCTCCAGTCTAGAGTTTATGGACATAGTGACGACTTTTTGCAGACGTTAGCCTCGCCAATGCCTTCGATGTCACAACTTCATTACTTGTAAAAACGGAAATCGTAAAATGCTTCGTAATGAAGACTTGTTTTCTAATAAAACAAAAAAAAAAATTATATTCGTACCTTGTTCAGTACTCACAAAATTCTCACAATAGAACATAGTATATTCTAATTATTTTTGCCTGTTTAATGTTCTGATTCAATAACAATAATTTAAATTGCTTCGATTCATGTGCAAATGACACTCAAAATTAAAAATGCAGATCCTCAATTTCATTGCTTCTTGAGAAGACAAATGAATAATTAATTAATTTGTGGAATTAATTATCTAAAATTACCATTCTAAAACAATAAAAATCCGATATAGAAGTAACATACAATTTATTTTATAATTAAAAGTATTTCTTCAGGCCCATTTTTTTATTCTTTCTTTTCACCTTTTATTTTGGTCTTTCATTTCACCCTTTTATTTTAATTCCTATAGTTATTTTGTTTTTTCCAATTGTTTCACTATTGCAGTATTTCCATCAAAGTTTTCCAAACACGTGCAATCGCGTTGCCTCTGCGACAGTAACTCTCATTGTACTCGGAAAAACCCGGTTAGCATGGTCCTCTTTATTCAATTTCCGAGAACAATGTGTACAACGCTAATTTTTCACAAAGCAAATGTCATCTGGTGTCTCGTTTATTCTACGATTCGAAACCCATTGTTGTAAAATCTGACAATGACTTTTACTCACGCCGAGGATCAGAAGACACAGTGATTATTTAACAGCCTAATTTACTTATGCCCTGCTGTCAAAACCGGTTTTTGGCGGCTGGTGAAGGATTAAACCAAGCGACTAAATAAATCATCAATATTAATAAGCCTGAATTACAAAGTGGATCGCGTCGAATAATTACAAATGCGATAGCCTAATTCCTACGTCCTACAAGATCGCGTCTCATAGTAACAGTTTTAATTGGGGTATTCATTCTAAGCTAATTGAAGAAAAAATCATTTTTATAATTTTTGAATTAAACTTAAATTAAAATTTTAAAACTTAAATTCTTTAAGTTGCCAAGTCTATTAATGATATACTCCTCGTACAGTCAACTTCAACATTAATTAAATCTATGTTGATTTATAAAATCAAGGAGAATAAACCCAAAATTAGTTGTAACGAATTTTGAAAAAGAACATATTCAAATACCTATTTTTAAATAAAGAATTATCTCAAATTATTTTTTTATGTAAAAATGCTTCAGTTTCTCTTCTAAAATTCGTTGAAACTAACAAAAGACTTTTTTGTTGATTTCATAATTTAAAATAAAGTTTGAATAATTTTCAGTTTGACTGTACATGAAAAACATCCTTAATGATGTTATTATACTGTGTATTGGAAGATTAGGAAAGTCCCAGATGGAAAAATTCGATAGAATTTATGGAGAATGCATTCCATAGAATTCTCACAATAATTCTACGCAAATTTCTGCAGAGTCCATAAAAGAATTCTATTCCAATTTTTATAGAATCCTCACAAGAATTCGACAGTACGGAAATTTTCTATAAAATTCTATAGAAAATGGACTTGAATTCTTGTGAGGAGTATAGAAATTTGAGTAGAATTCTAGCGAGGATTCTATAGAATGCATTCTACATAAATTCTATAGAATTTTTCCACCTGGGGTTTGAAAGACAATAATGTAAATAATAATTTAATTTAGAATCTATAAAGTAGAATTGTCAAAGAATAAGTTATTGATTGTAAGAGAAGGCTGATGATGGTGTAAAAGAGATATGTAGCATCAATGGAAATAAATATTCTAATGAATATTCAATTCAATAATGAAATTCAATTCTTTAAATTGCCAAATTAGAAAATAAATATATCTCTGATTCAGTTTGCATGAAAATGAACTTCTTTGATTAAAAACAGCTAAAAACTGGTTGTTTGACAGTATTTTCAAGAGCACTCTGAATCTCAAGTGAAACTCAGATTCGATTCTGGTTCCGGAATCAGTTTCCCCCCTCTCTCGTCGATTCTGATCCAGAAAGCATTCCTACGCACTGATCTAATACATATTGGAACGACATGTTCAGTCGAGTGATTTCGATCGACTATAGACGGGAAAGTAGACCGCGGACACAAAGAAAGGTTAGTCTTAAGCCAGCAAGTAAATCGGTTTAGGTGCCAGGTCGATTTAGGACAAATAATGCCTCTAGAATTACAAGAGGAAATTGCATTCCCTCTTGACAAAAGGTTTACTGTTCTATCCATTTTTACTTCCTCAACTCTTTTATTGCGCCCACAGACCTACCATTTTATCTACATACTCGCGATTACGTAGGAAGCACATTCGCCTTGCAAAAAGCATCGGTAATCGTTTTCAGGCTCTTCCTATTTGCTATTCAGCTACCTCTTGTTTCCTTGAGAATCACAAAGTCTGCACGCATGACAATATTGTCAGTGCCACTTTTCCTTTTTTTCTCCTTTTCTTTCATTCTTGAAGTGATGCCAAGTCTGGGATAATATTTATTCTTTTTTATTTTCTATAGATTTCAAAGCAGTGAAGCTGATTGTACCTTTCCTTTAATTGGAAATTAGGAAGAAGGAATCGTGAAAAATATTTCAAGATTTCAAAGTTACGGAATTCTATTTGCGGTGAATAAAAAATCGAAACAGAAAGAAGTAAGATGAAGCATTTAAATTAAAAAATAAAAATACTGAAAATTTGTATGAAAAACATCACTACTTCGGTGTAAAACTATCGTCTACCAATAACTATTTGCATTCCTCGACAAAAATTAATTAAACTCTCAAATTAATCTAAAATCTGTATATGTATATATAATCTGACAAGTAGGGTTGAGAAACACGCATAATAACGTTATTGCATAAGATCTCATTATTGTAAAGTGTGGGACAATAATTATTATTATCGTATATCTGGTAGACCTATCATGAAGTATTGAGTTTGGCTGGAAGTTAGTCTGTCTTTATCACACAAACAAGATGAAACGACGATTCTAAACACGCGGTCGATGCACGTGGTTACTTACTGATTCCCCACCTCCTCCTTATCCCCTCCCTACGTCTTCGTGATTTTCCCTCTCACTCAGGCTTCCTCCTCCTTTTCCTCCCCTCTCTCTTTTATATCCCTCTCTCATTCCAAATGTTTCTCAAAGCCTGACATCAACCCTACACTGTATGTGTATGTCAAACTATAACAATATAACTATAGTGCCATACTGTGTAGTGAACACGCTTTCTTCGTCTAATGTCTAACCTAACAGTTTTTCGCGATGGCATTTACTCGGTCAAAGTGGTCTAGCGGCAAACTGCAAACTTTCCCCTCTTTCTTACTCTTTCTTTTACCACCTTTCTCTTTCTTTTGGTATATTTCCCTTTCGTTTTTTTCCTGGAACACTGGGCAGTCTACCTCGGTTATGCAAGAGGAAAAAATGCACCCCCGAGGTGCTAGTGTGAATATTTTTTCATTTAAAAATTTCTTCAAAGTTTGATAAGATTGACAATTTTCGTGGCGAAAAATTTTAACGTAAACTTATGCAAAATATCGTAGTACAAAAAATATAAAGTTAAATTTCAATTCACCTGACCCTAAAGCCAACTACATACATCAACATTTTCTACGAAAAATAAAATATGTTAATTTAATAAAACTACAGTTGGAAAATTTTGTATTCCAAAAAATTGCTCTAGAATATGTAATATGGTTTTTAATTGAAAGTAAGTGGCTCATATTAACGAAGGTTGAATTCTTCTCAAGTGGAGATGAAAATTACTTTTTTTTCTGTATTTTAATGAAGAGACCAAGCTTAAGCATTCGGAAAAGGTCAAGTAGATTTTCAGGTGGAAAAGTAGGGCTCTTCAGAAACATAAACTAGTCGAGAAATTTGGATGGTAGTTTCATTGCATAAGTTTTAAAGTTAAGCTAAGCTGTATTGCAATATTAGGGAAATGTGCAGATTCGTTGCTTGATCTTGCAAAATAAGTAAAAAAATTTTTTGATTATTTTTGTTTAACTTTGTGGTGAACATTTGTTATGTAAACTATGGTAACTTCACTTTAAAAGGCTTCGTTAATGGTAATTTATCTAATAGTGAATGTGCGGTTAAAGTGGCGCCAAAGAGCTAACCAATGGAACTTTATAACGCCGGGTACTAAAATAAAGTTTGTTTTCTCCTGATTAAAACTTTATGTAAATATTCCATGTAATAATTAACTGATTGGAAAAAGTGGCGCAAATGCTGTTTCTAAAATAGGAAAAGGAACTAAAGTCGTAGAATATATTTCGAACAAAATTGTTTGAATCAAAAGAATCTGTACTATGCTATACGATTGTGTTTAACGAACCAAATTTTTTCTGAATCATATATTATCATTTTCACTAGAAAAATCCCTTACTCCGAAAGGTTTTTCAATTTTATATCAGAATAGAGAATAAATCCCACCTGATTTATACTGAGTGGTTCTCTTTCTACGTTCTATTTAGTACTAAAACAGATGTAACTTGGACGATGAAAATAAACGTCAGCACGTTGATTGATAGGCAATAAAATAATGCATCTAGGCCTCCAAGAAACAGTCTCACTAAGTAGAAAACAATAGAGTATTTATTGCTATACATGCTTTATTACATCGAGGCATTAAATCATGCATGTGCTTTATGTACTCCCCTAGTTCTCAAAGAACTTTAATGTATAACCGGATATGCAACAAAAGCCGCTTAGATTCGAACCAAGAACTGGACTCGAGGCAGAAGTTGCTACACTAAGCTTCTTAAATTTTTTTATATTTCCTTTCTAAAATTTTGTAGAATTTAGTTGGCGAAAATCTAAAAAGGGACTAAGTAATTCACTGAAACTTTAAGCATCTCTTCTTCATTGTTTCATTTTTTGGGTACCATTTTTCTGCTTTATTTTTAAATCTATTTTCGAAGGAAGTTTTTATTTTTAACTATGAAGAGTCTCATATATCGAATTTTGTCAACAATAAGTAGTTTATTGCTCTAGGAACATTTTATAATGTGTGGAAAGATTATTCTTATTTTCACGTCGTAAGATAAACTCGGAAAATCTGACATTTACATGTAGAGACGCTACCATCCAAGTCGAATAAATCGGTTGCCTTATCTTGCGCAATGGCTTTGAAACGCGATTTCTAGCTTCGAGTTACTTTCTTGCACGTAAAATTTATTGTGCCATATTTAATAGTTTATACACGGGGTGGATATCGACATATGTGTGAAGAAGAGGGCAGTGAAAAAGCTCAAATTCATCGAATCATTTGCAGACCGTGAGGGGTCCAAGGGGACGAGAAAGCTGAGCTTGAGGCTCAGCGAAGTTGCGCAAGTACCGTAGCCACAAAGTGGGGAGTACCCTAAGCGGATAATTTTGTCAGTTCGCTTCAGTTCGTTTTAAGTGTTTTGGTTATGCGTTATATATGATAATTAATAAATAATAACTAAATAAAACTTAAACTTAAAGTAAACGTTAAATTAAACCTATATTCGAAAAATATTTTTCACTCGTGACAAAAATGAAACAGAAATAGTTCATACGGCTCTGACTTGTTTACGTTTAGAGACTCCCGCTTTAATTCCAAGGCAATTGCAGGCCATCCCCGAAACCCGACTTAAATTTGAAGAGCAGTTAGAAAAAAATGATACCGGTTAATATCTTTTGTTCGATTTTTTCTTTTGAAAATTCAAAATTATTTAAGTTAAAAAAGTGTTCTATGGGTACAACACTTACGGCGAATTTTTCGTAGGTAAAATGCAAACTTTAATTTTGGATTACTCTATCGACTAGAAACTAGAACTTTGGTCACCCTATAGAAATTCGTTGCACTGCTAGCAAATACCTCAACGTTCTCAACCTTCGAAATCCAACTCTTTGTCATTCTGACTACATCATTCGTTTGTCCTTTCTTCACCAATAAATTTTCTATACTGTTTCCCGATTTTTTTTCGATTTCAAATTCGAAGAAACTGTTACATATTTTTTTAGAACTCCAGTAAAGGCATAAAATAAAATAAATTTCCAATGCGAAGAATATAATATGATAAAAAATGAATTATGAACTTATAGGTTTATATCTAATTAGAATAAAACCAAACCAAAGAATACAAAACTACTCTTAACAAACAAAGATAGATTGTTTACAGCTACTGATTCTATCCAAGAATTAGAATGAAAAATTTAGTATCTTATAACTGTATTTTCGAGCAAAACTCGCAATTAGTTAAAAGAAGTCGAGTATCAAAACCAGTTCCTGTAGAAAAAAACAACTTTCCTGTAGTCGAGTTACCACTGACCGATATACCCACTTATCGCCCACACCCTGATTTAACCAGAAGTCTAAGACGTGCATTAAAGTTTAGATCCTAAATCTATCCCAGAAGCCTGCAAGCTGTCCAGACAAATGCGTGGGTTTAAGTTTAAGGCACCTACGATTTATAATTTTTTTATTGTTTATTTTCTTTTCCTTATGGCTTGGAAAAGTAGTAAGGGCTATTATGGTGCTTGGTTAATTAGTCGAAATCCTTCGCTAATTAACGAATATTTCCGCATCACTGATTCCGGCGGCAGCAACATTTCCTCCTCTTTAAACTATCCGGAAAAATGGAGGAGATACTGCGAAGCAAACGAGTTTTCTAAAAGCTGTTGCTATACTAGTTGCAATGTACGTAGGCTGTATTTGCTTTCAGTTTGTGGAATCCACCGTTAGGCCTATAATACAGTTTTTAATGAGAAAAGCACCGCCTGGTACGGGAACTCAAAATTACCCTGATGCTCTATTATTCTATTGATTCTACTACTCAATACGAAGTATTGTAAATTCTATGGAATAGGGAGAAAAAAGTTTCTCACTAGATTATTTTTTTCCATATTTTTTTATTTTTTGTAGATTTATTAGATTTTTTATTTTAAAAACTTATATAAGAGTTGCATAAAAAGTTGGGAGTACAAAAAAATTTGAATTTAAAAGAATTTTGACATTCAAAAGCAGAAAGGATGTGAAAATCTGTAAAGTACGAAATATAGAAAAGTCGCAAGCTAAGGAAAATACCAGGGACTAGATTGACTAGAAAACGAGTAAGAAATGAACCGTAAAGCGAAAAGTATTCTTGACTTTCTTGAGTAAAAAAAGGAGTAAAAAATTACACGAGAGGTAAACGAATGCTTGGCCTTGAAGTCGTCTCGTTTCCAGACTCAGTTGTCCCCGCTTGACCCTTCCCATTGGAAAATAAAAAGAAAAGAACAAGTAGAGTTGTTTTTATCATGGTGTACTATACAATTTTCAACAGTAATCTCCTTAGCAAAAGGCAAGCAACTGCAGGATGAAAATAAAATATGTAATTTCCTAAAATAACTCGATCGTTAACCTGATTCAAAGCAAAAAGCTGTCGCTGAAAAATAAAAAATATTTCTAACAGATTAACTGGTTTTTCATGATGGAAAAAATGTAGGAATTAATTAAGAAAATATTGCCAGTATTTTACATTATTTTCTTGATTTAATCCTACTTTTTTTCTGTGTTGATACGGTCCGTAAACTAGTTCTTCAAACGGTATTAAATAGTATATAAAAACATGTTCAATATACATTTTATTTTATTTATAGCGTAATGATTTGAATATGACATGATTCATATTTCAAATCAAATTTGGTTCATCCGGTAATTTGATGTGAATGAATGATTGAATTACAGATGCTTCTCTGTATTAAATTATTAATAATTCACTATAATGATAATAATTGGAATCTGCTTAATGGGGTCGAAAGCTTTTTACTATGCATTTTTATTCTGAATATTCCATAATCACCCAGAGCATCTGAATCCTTTTAAGTGCGGTTAGTCTAATCGCATTTATATCATCGCGTTACTCAGGTAACTTCCTAATCCAATTTACAAACAAATTACTCTATTGACAAGGGATAAACTCAATTTTTCCACAAAGAGTATTTAATTACTAAATACATGATGATGCAAAAGGGTTTTCTAAAAACTAATTAATTTTCAAAAAGTATCTTAAGATCGTAGCTTTACTGACAAATTTAATCATCACCGTTTCCGTTTTCAAAATCTACTCAAGTGGCTCGCCAGCAGTATCGTCCTCTCCAATTTCATCAGTTGGGTTTCCGTCCGCATCCAGCATCTGTTCACCTCGCATGAGGCGGTATCGATTGTCTAGATGAATTGCTGGTTTCCAGTCATGCGTTTTTATCAACTGAAAATAAATGTTCATTTCAGTCAAAGCTAAATTCCATTTGATTATTTTGGGAATTAATGTGTAAATTTTAATATATTAAGTCCAGATTCATTGTTAACCTTTAGAGGGCCGGAAAGCCAATATATTGGCTCACCAACTGATCGAGACTTTGTCTATGATCAATCAATGATATAAGATACCTTTTGGACCAATTTTCTGAGGTCGATTTTCCTCCCAAATTGTCGGCCCTCTAAAAGTATATAAGACATGTTCTTTTGATAATATAGATATATCGGAAGTTTTGAACGTTCAATTGAACGAAAATTTTTTTCTTAACTCAAATTTATCTTGAAATATTGTTCCAATTACAAACTAAAGGCAAGCATTATGAACTTTTTAAAATCATTATTATTAGCTTCTTTATAATAAACAAATATTTTAAAACATTTTTGAGTTTAAAATAAAATCAAATAAAAATTTCGTTCATGCGAACGTTCAGAACTTCAGGCAGATTAATACAGAACCTGCCTGTTTTGAACTGGATTTTGTCTGCAAATCATAATTATTGTTGTTCAAGCAAAAGTATGATTGATTAATTAATTTGTAATAGTTATTTATTTTCCTTTGTATTCTTTACTCTTCTTTTCTTTGGGAGTAATTTTAATATTAGGGTGAAAATTATAGGAAAATTGTAGGATCTAGTTTGAAATTTTTTCATGCATAGACAAATCGATGATGTGGTGTGCCATTCAACGGTCTGATCATGTCATCGACAATGCACGAGCGACATAGGCTATATGTATACTTCTTCTTCTGACATAAGCAGCTTACGTGCTACCCCTTGGTTGAGAGGATCTTCCAGAAACTCTGCCTCTTACCTCTGCATATTGAACTGGTTACATTAAACGAAAATCTCAGAGAACCTCCCACAACGTTTTCCTCGTATTACACTTTCCCAGTCTTATGGCATAATAAACTTTCAAGTAGATGTTAAATCCAAGAAGGCTTTTCTTCCACCGTTCTTTAATTGTTTAATTATTATATTTGTTCAATGGCCTACTTTAAAATTTATCCTAAAATACTGTTTATTTTCTCAATGTGAACAACTTGCATGTCACTTTATCTCTTGTATTTCAATCCTTCTATTATTATATCTGAAAAAATACTACGGTTTTTTAAAAACGTAAATTTCTGATGAACCAGATAATTTTTCGCTCGGAAAAGTCGCTTATACGCTTCGAGGTTTTCACCTACTCTTTTTTTTTCTTTCTACCCTCGCTCTACAACGAGCTGATAAAATTAAAGCAGGCTTTCATCCCTAGTGTCAATCAAACAAAAAATTTTTTAAATAGAGTAAAAGAAAGTTGAAACATTTTTAATTACTAAACTGTTATTTAACGTATCGAATGTCGTTGATGCTGTTGATGTTATTTTTACTGTTACTGATCTTAGATTCATAATAAGACGTAATAACATAAATGTGTGATTGAAGACTGTGTGATTTAGGGTAGATAGAATGAAATTCATTGCCATTTCAGATTTCTTTTGTTTCTAAAAGAGGGACGACTTATCGTGGCAAGAACTAAATCGAATCATCAAATTAGAAGCCTTGAGGAGATACAGAAACCCCACGAGGTCTCGGTAAGCTAAGGCTAATGTAACCCGAAAACGAGGGTCTTCCGATGCTTTTCAAAGGCTTCCACCACCAGCCGGCCAGTTACATTTGCAAATGGAATTGATCTGGCTGCTCAGAGGGGTCGAATTTCAGAACTAAGGGCACTTATTTTTACTTATAGGAAAGATTACATTGTAAACAATGTTGAATACACTGAAAAAAAAAAATGGTTAGTTGAGCCATCTACTTTGGTTTGTAACACATCCTTCTACTACTTTATTAGTTGGGACAACTATTTTATTAGTAGGCGTAACTATGCAGTTTGTTGCAACAACAATTTTAATGGTTTCATCATCTAATAAAAGTTTGGAAATACTTAAGTTGTTTGTCCAACTACCTACTAAAGTTTAGTTGGCCGAACAACCCATTTTTTCAGTGTTCCCCAAATAGTTTAGTAAGAAAACTTAGAACAGACCAAGAACAGAGAACCAAAGTTTGATATTTTTCTTCATATATTTTCCCCACTAAAATGTGGAATATTCCATTAGAAAAAACATTTTTTACATCCCACAAAGATTTATTTTGCCTATCAATCATCAATAATTCTATACTAACTCTGGTATTTTATATCATTAAAGAATAATAATGAGGTTTCCAAGTTTGGGTCCTTTTTTTTCTACAAACTGTATTTTCGTACCACGTACAATTTCAGAGTTTTGTGGAAGGTATCCAAAGTTGTTGGAACGAAAAATGCCCCTAGGTTATGGGATAAAATCGATGTCGTTTTCGTGCAGGGGATTTTTGATGTGTTCTTTGTTTTGTGATTTATGGGAAGCAGTAAAAAGAAAATCATGGTTGAGGAGATTAGCAGGATTTTCCGCCTGCGAGTTTAAGAAAGTTTTCGAAAGCCTGGAAGTCTGCATCGAGCGTTAACCGTTATGTTCAAGTTTTGGCGAGTTCTACTTCGAGAGAAGTTGTGACAATAATTAGGCTCTCGGTCGGCCTCTATTCTATTCTGTTTGCTTTGTGCATTGAATCCGGTTGGAACGAGCGCGTGCAGTATTGATTTCGGCTATGATTTTATAAAGATGAGGCTCCGAGCAAGAACCACAGATGGCTGCACTGTTCTCCCCTGTTTAAGAGACAAAAAATGTCTACCAAATTGATCAAATTTTTCCTAATTTCTTCTGTAATTCTTTCTTAATTAATCTAGAAAATATCTGCAAAAATTGTGATATAATGAGGATGCAATATTTCAGTTTTTTTCATTTTATAAAATAGTTTTGCATTCTCAACACATGTTTTATGGTAAATTCGAAATAGTCAACAAACGCAGTGATTTTGCAGACTGACATAATCCGTAATAATTTGTTCCTTGTTTAAATGGACAAGCAGAAGTGGGCTTGAAAATCCAAGTTTAATTCCTGCGCGTAGGGCTTTTCGCTGTTGGTTGGTACGTCGATTGTTCCTCGTCAGCAAAATGGTGCAAGGTAGAGTGCGGGCTTTCACGAGAATGAGCGAAATTAATTTCCGCAAAGTCCACATAATGCCTCGAGAAGTCTATATATTTTTCTGTATTGTTAAAGAACATACTAAGACTCTTTCTTTCTACAAGTCAATACTTTCTTTGTTTTTCAATTCACAATAAATTAGATCCTAATTTGGTTTTTTTTATTAATTAAGGGTATGTGATATATAATGACGTCATCGATGTCTGATGCGTTTCATTTTTTATTTTGGAAAAAAACATTTCTTTAAAAATAATTTTTTTCAAAATCGATTCTTTGATATACTCATTATTTCTTCAAATTTCAGCATTACATTTGCATTTGCATTTCGAAATCGATTCTTTGATATACTCATTATTTCTTCAAATTTCAGCATTACATTTGCATTTCTCTCTTAATAAATCCGCTGAATATAAATAAAAAATCGATCGATAATTCGTGACATAATTATGTATCACATACTCTTAAAAAATAATTCCAAATTTTCTCCTACTTCGTTATACTGAGTCTGCTAAGTTGGCGATAAATGATTTGATTAATGTTATTAAAAAAGTGATAATCAAGATTAACGAGCAGTTCGTAATTGGCTGATATAATGACTGTTCTTTTCAATAACACGTCAGAGAGAAATTTTAAATAAATGTTGATTATTACGTTGTAAAATTTAATTCAGTGATCGAATTTTTGTGAAATAAAATTGGGACGAAAAATAAATTTTGAAATATAGGGTATTTCGAAGAGATTTCATTTTATGGAAATTGGAGCCAATCATTGAGAGTGGGGGATGCAAAATCTAGTAAGGATAGTTTGAAAATCAGCTTAGCAGCTTATCTTCGATAGAAATCGATCGGGGTTACGGATTTTTTGTTGCTTTTTTAAATTTCTCTATACATAACTGCTTCTTTGTTTTAATTCAACTTTTTGATTCTAATAAAAAGTTTTATTCCTGACGATTATATTTTAATAGGACTTTACATATGAAAAATATTTCAACACGAAAAGTGTGTAAAAAGTAGATAGACTTAAAAAAAGAATCATACAACAGCGAAGAGATTGTCTAAGTTGAAAAGTTTTTCACAATCCTCTGCAGAATTAACATTTCAGTTGCGTTTATTCTCAAACTAATTTCAAACAGCAGTCAGAATCCTCATCTTGAAGGAATTCAAGGCATTAATTAAACTTCTAGTGTAGTCGGTGCAGAGAATTACATAATATTATATATTAACGTACCTATAGTTTCTTGACTTAATTCTCCAAGAGCACTTAATTTTTTTTCTTTGAATACAGTACGTGATTGTTAAATGTCTGAAATGAATTTTCTTAAGAATTGTTAGAGCTAAATCAAATTTAAAATGTTCTTGAAATTGAAGCACGCCTGAGTATTAAAAGCTTTCCAAAGAAAAATCTCTCGAAATATTGGAAAATACTTAAAATTGTTACGTCTTAAAATGGTTCGGATTAAATTCAGTAAAATTTAACTGGATTCAAGTAAAATTGATTTGATTTTAAGTAAAATATGCTTGAATTTAAGATTCAATTCTGAAATTCAGGTAACGTGCTATTAAATGTAGACCAATATTGCTTAAATCGGTGCCTACGTGCTAGACTCTCCTATCTCGGGTTTGCAGTTTAAACCCTCAAATCTCGATTTTTATAGGTTTACAGGAGAAGCGTATGAAAATATTTAGAGCTATAAAAATAAAAAATATGTCTAAAAGTATTATCGCACACTAAAATGTCTTTTGTAGGTACTTTCATCAACATTTACTGTCTAAAATATCGAGATTCGAGGTTTATCACCGGAACTGATTCCGGAGGGGTTTTTTTTTTTTTGACAATTCTATCTTTTCTTCTACACCTAAACTTACCATATTTTTATAAATAATAAAAAATCACATGATTCCATGGTTATAATAACTCATTTTCGCTAAACTAGTTTCAAGGGTTTAGACGGCAAACCCGAGATTCGAGGGTATAGACTGCAAACTCGAGAATTGAGAGTTTAAACTGCTAACCCGAGATAGGAGAGTCTAGCACGGAGGTACCGAAATTAAGATAAAATTTTACTGAATTTAATCCGAATCATTTTAAGGTGTAACAATTTTAAGTTAGTATTCTTTTTTATTGTGAAAAAAGATCATTTCAAGACTAGATATCGGCATACTAAAACAGAAAACCTCCAAAATAGTTCCTCATCTATTTTAATCTCACTTCAGTCGATTCTTTTGCATTGAACTTAGCAGCATGAAGTTATCGCAATGTAAGAAATACAACTCGAATCTGAATTAATACCTATAAAAAAGGGTTCAAATATAAATGAAATCCAACTTTTTACAGTGAATTTACCTCAAGTTCAAGTTGATCTATGCAGCAAAAATAAACGAACGTTTTTTCCTGTCTATCGAAAAACTACTTGGAAGGAGTATTTGTCAATGAAGACGAAAGCTCCTTGAATATTCAAAGTTCCTCTCTCGTGGGAGAATGTTACTATGGTCTCTGATGGAAGAGAAAAGTCGTGAAACTATGCATATGTGGTGGGTGCTCGTAACCAGTAGACTATGTCGTTTTCCATCACTTCGACAGTTGTAGTACCCAGTAGTACCAGCTCGTGTTCAATGAACTCTCCTTTTTGGCGTATAAAGAGAAACGAACCAGCTAGGAGGGAATCGAACAGCGACCCTTGCCCTCGTCTATCATCGTGTCCTCGCTATACTATACGTGAAGGAGAGAAAAGAGGAAAAAAGCCAAGAGATAAAGAGAGAGGCAAACACGAGAGGGTCAGAAGGGGTAGAAGAGAGTCTGCGAAAACGAGAGGGATTGAACCACCAGTGATTCTCAAATTTACTTTTTTACCATTTCCATTTTATCGTGTTCTTTTTTAAAATCATAACTCCAAAAGAGGAAATGCTTGTTAAGAGGATAGTAATCCAGAGAATCATTATTATTGAATATTCATGAACTCTTAATGTAGCTTTGCATATATTTTCAAGCTCCAGCGCTTCCCAAAACCGTTTTAAAAGTTTATCGACATTATATATCCCACTTTGAGCGTAAAAGTATAAATGTAAATTTGAGCGTAAATTGATACCTCTGTTTGCACCAGAGGTATCATAAAAAAAAAATAAAAATGTACTCTTGCGATGAAAGAATGTTTCTTTAAACAAATGGAATTTGCTCTTAAATTTAAGGTTAAGAGGATGTTCGTTTGTCTCAAAAGGAATCCTTTTGCAGCAAACATAGGCCTCTTGCGAGAAACTTCACCTAATCTTGAAGCAAATTAAAATTCACGTGGTTCAAGACAAAACACGCAAGAGGACGATACTTTTGTTTCAAGACAACTTTTTCTCTGAGTGAATGAGCGATATCGTATTATCGTATCGATCATACAAAAATTATTGGAGTATATGAAATTAATTAGAGGCGAAGGATTGAAAGTGAACATTTAAATTATTATTACCTGATATTTATGGAGGCAATCGATATTCGTTTATTCTCATAATTGCATTTCGCGTAGTTTCTTTCTTTGCAGCAAAAATTATTTGAATATTCGACAAAAGGTAGTAATTTATTCACATTGATTAATTAGTTTACTGTCTACAGTTCTAAGTGAGTTTCGTGGTATGTATTTATTTTAACGTATTGATTGAAACGAATCAAAAATACAAATGAAATAACTTTTATTGTGGAATGCTACTTTTATCTGGTTTAAAACTTTGGAAATTTAGATTTTTTGCTTTCTATCGAGAAAAAAAAACGTTGCAATCGGTAATGTTATAAAACAATGGCTTTTAATTTAATCTTCCAATATTGAGTATCTTCATGTATAGAAGTTTAATTGAATTGTTCTCCACTCTTTTCAAATATAAAAAAAATTGTTTGGCCGGACAGTTTTTATTTCTAAATTGATTGAGTAATTATAGAAGTGAATTGAAACCCCAAAGTGGTCGTCCTACTCACATTTCTAAAGTTTTGCTCGCAATATGCGTTAGAAAAATCTGTAGTAGATTTAAAATACAAGTATGTAAAGCAAATATGCAGTACAGCTATTGAAATTTAACATACATGTTTTATCTTAAATTTAATATACAGCCCGCCAACGGCTCGATATTATAGATTGCGCAAATCCATAAAGACTTTTTATTTCTTAAATCTTACAAAAATATTATAAATCAAAATGATTGTCTATAATTTCTCTATTCATCTATTGTTTATAATAAAATAGTAACATTTAGGGGTCAATTCCTTTCAAAAATATCTCTAAATACAAGAATTTTACTACGCGTGTAGTACTTTTAGGTTAGGAATTTTAAATCTAAAACTAATTATACTTCTGTGAATTAAATCCAACTTAAGTTATATTTAACTAGAAGAAAATATCTTACTTTATTAATTATAATCTAAATTTATTGCTAGAATTTATATTTATAATTCATGTAAAATGGAATTACATATGTGAATTTGGAAATATACGTGTATTTTAGATTTTTTATACATTTTAAATTTAAGATACACTAATATTAATTTCAATTTCATCCGCTAAAGTGTTTAAAATTTAATATACATTCTGTATATGAAAATTACGATCATTTCTAACAGTGCAGAGTGAATGCAATGTGTGGCTAGGCAATGCAGTGATATTATATCGTGTAAGTTTGTGGTCAGTACAAAATCTGGCGTAGACCACCTATAGAGAACCACCTTTGCGAACCGACACCATATAACGGAGCTGTTTTTCTAATGTTGCCCGTATCACAGGAATATAGACCCAAACATTCAAGTGCACACTTACACAATCTCAATTACTTAAAGAATGTGTATGAAAACTTACACTGAGCCGCAACAAAGGGAAACTTATAAACCTTGCACGTTATTAAACGTATGCCTACACTATACACTTGCGCCGGAAACGCGTTGGAAAAGTGATGGATATGTGCTCTATAATGTTCCGGGCTCCAGTATTGTGTAATTATACACCACGTACCTCACAAATGACCCTGACCTTAGATTTAAGGATATTCATCTCTTGAAAAAACTCTTGAATCTGCCTTTTTCATGCAAATTTAGCGACATTTTAGTTGCATATTATGCTCATGATAATAAGGCTCTAGACAAATTTTATTCAAGAAAGATCAAAGAAAACTTTAAAACGAAAAAGCGTTGAGCTTTTAGGG
>JBAGKK010124845.1:0-47653 GCA_037177015.1 Euceroptres primus
GTATCTTTTCTTCGAAGGTACGTAGACGCAAAGTTAGCCTGGGGTCCACTGGACCCAGTGTGACCATTACGGGTTAATTAACAGTCGATTCCACTTTCAATTACATGGCAGCAAATATATTTTGTTGCTTGCTTTACGTTTGGAAACTCATTTTTTAGTGTTTAAACATTTTTTAATTTCAAAAGCATTTTAAAATTGCATCAAACTGTTTCTTTAAAAATGGCAAGCATTTTTTCCTTTATTAGTAAATTTTTACAAAACAAAAATAAAGCAAGAATTATTTCCTTTGCAATCGAATATTATAAAGAAACTTGTTTAATTTATTATTTTATTGATCAACTGTCTAGAAGAATTTGGTTAATCCGATCAAGCTAGCTGATTTTAAATTTTATTTATTATTAATTATTGGTGTAATTTGAGCTTCGATCTCGGTCATCTTTAAAATGCCAGAATTTAATTGTGAAAACCTGGTGAATAATATTTGAAATACTTGGGTATACGTCTTATAAATACAGTATTTGATAATGTTTTACGGGAGATTTTTAAAAATTGATTGCCCAACACTGGGAAGAATTTTTACTACCTAATGAATTTGGTGCTCTAATGGATTACAGAGTGTGAAATCAACGTGAATCTCTAAACGTGAATGATGCGAGTTTCGAAAATAAATCCAGAAGACGTCGCGTGAGATTCTATTGACCAAATATTTGTTGCTCAAATGCATTTTGTACAGAAGCTTTAATTTAATTTTTAAAATAGAATTGAGTCATATCATATAGAAATTTAGAAAAAATTCCAACTTAGCATTTAATTGCTTGGGATTTTTAATTAATCCTTTAATACGTAATATGAAACCTTGTTGCCATATAATTCATATAATGAAAGGTTTCCATGTCATTTGTTGAATTGTGCTAAACAGTCTTTACAAGCGACCTCTTCTGGAGTAAGAGAAGGCAGCTGTGAACAAAGTTGGAGAATATTTTTCTTTTTTTTTCTAACTCGATGTATTTCACGATAAAATACCTATATCGTCAAAAATCACAAGACTAATCTAATAATATTAACAAACAATAACATATTTTCTCTTGGAATTGTTGCAAATTGCGCTACGTGTCTTACATAGTTTGTAGTAATTGGAACACTTTTTGATCCACTGCAGTGCATGTGCTAATTAGAGATTTAAACTGCAATAGTACATGAATTCTAGTAGATTTCAAGTTAATGTAAATGATAAAGAGAAAAAAATAGAAAATGCCAATTTGAAAACGACATGTGAGAAGCGAATTTTCTAATCAGTGTATACCCTCGAGAGCACTGTAACTCTTATATTGGTATAAATCTGATCCACCATATCCATAGAGCAAGCGGCCTCTTCCATTTTCGTCATAATATGGATATCTGTATCGCGGTCTGAAATAAATTTTAAAAAGAAAAATTCATTCGATTTGAAACTGCTTTCGATATCTATTTTTTTTCATTAATTAAACTAATATTGATCGAGTATCGTTTTTAGGTGAATATAAAATGTGAATGGGTTTGAAAGCTACTTGCTGAATTTATTTAAATCAGCAGAAAGCGATAGTAAAAATGTAAGAAATGTATTTAGAATTTTAATACGTTTTCTTTTTTAATTACATCACTAAGTAAGCACTGCTTTCAAACTTTTGACTATAATCTATTCTGGGATTTATGAATTAAATAAAAAGTTCTACCTTTCAAAATACTGAAAGTTTGGAGCTTGTGGAGTTCCAATCGATGCTGCAGTTTCAGAAACGAGTGCCATGAATGTTAAAATGAGTAGTGCAGTAATCCACTAAAAAAATTATTTTGTATGAAAACGAATCTTTTTGAATTTCATCTTGACTTGGGTATCTAAAAGAAACTAATTTCTAATTTTTGAAAATTTACTTGACAGATTGAAATTTAGAATCGTGAACAATATTCCTTTATACCTGATATCTGTTTGTTCCAGGGATTCGAACGAAATTAAGGGTCATTTTTCGATATTTTCCAATTATTTTTATGAATTCAAAATAATTTGGCGAAATATTCAGCTGAATACGAGAAAGTACTGATATATTATAAAACTAGAATATTGCAGTACTTTCCCCTACTCAGCTGAATATTTAGCCAAACTATTTTGAATTTGTAGGAATAATTGGAAAATATCGAAAAATGGCCCTTAATTTCGTTCGGATCCCTGATTGGTTCATCATTTTAACAATTATTTGAATTTAATTTATTATTTCATCTAATTTGTAAAATTAGTTTTTAGTAGTAAATAGTAAAATAGTAAAATTAGTTTTTTTTAAATCTTTAATTTCTAAGTGTATTTCCTTTAATGAACGAAAAATCGAAAGTTCTATTTGAAAATTGAAATCTATTTAGGACACAGATTTTCTTTTCTTAAACTGTAGAAATTGTTGTTCCTTTGTGTGAATTGTGTTTTACTTACGCCTGCAAGCTTGGTCATTTTGCCTTCTATTCTTGAGAGAAACGTCACTAAACTAAACACTGATTAAATCTGTCACGAATCAATATAGTATCCCATATTATATTGAAAATGATCTTGCAAACATAACATACGTGTCTTCTTTAACGTTTTCTTAGGAGAAGCAGAAGGGGGACCAACGAACTGTAAAGGCGAGTGAAAGTCAGAGTCGAAAGTACTACTTCTGATGATACCTCCTATATTTTACTTTAGTTATTCCTATAGCATTTTTTCTTTCGTTTATAAAATTGAGTGGAATCTGAAATTTGATCTTTAACTAAAATTTTCTTTGAGCTTACTTTTCATTCTACTATTTTAAAAATTTTCTGGTACTAATTGTAAATCTCCTTGAATAATTAAAAGTAAATTTAGGTAATCGTAAAGAGTCGAAAAAATTTAATTTCTGCAAGTCGCAAAAAATAAATAAATTATTAATTACGAAAGTAGAAAAAGGTATAAAATGTTGGAAAGTGAAAAACACATTTCTCAAAACTTGAAATACTTTATTAAAAATATCTATTGTATTTTACTATTAATACTATTAATAGTAAAATTTTTATCAATAGTAAAATACTGTTAATTAATAGTAAAATAAAAATACTATTTATTAATAGTAAAATACTATTAATAATAAAATGTATTTTACTATTAATACTTACTATTAATAGTATTACTATTAATACTATTAAAAATATCTATGGTATTTTACTATTAATGCCATTTGGAGCAGGTATCATTTTTCAGAAAATTAATTTTCAAACTTGCATTCCAGTTATAATTACGATAATATAATCAGGTCCTTAGAAACTTATTTGCCTAGGTATCCGAGAATCTTGAAAAATAAAGAAGCTGTTCAAATAACTAATTTTCCTTGGAAATAAGGATAGGAGGTTCGACGTCAATCCCTTGTCCTACTCGTTCAATTAAATCTTTTGCCAGAAAACCATTTTCTCTTACGAATTTTGCTCTCCTTTTCTCTCCCAGTTTCGGATCAAAGTTCCAATTAGATTTCTAAAAAAATATTGTTAAATTTAGTTTTTAGTATATTTTATCCTGAAAGGATAGGATATATTAGGATAGTTTAGCATTTGTTTTTAATTGGTAAATTTGAATTTAAATTACCTCGTGAACTTCTGGAATACCAGCCAAATTCCATTGTATCAGGTCGTGAATAATATTCCAAACTGGTCCAGCCAACACTTTTGATTGTTGTAGCAGTAAACAAGATACCTGAAAAAATGGGCAGATCTGTTAAAATAATTATTTTGTTTTAAATTCTCATTTATATTACTTGAAGAAAATCTGCTCATTTGAATACAATTATTTATACTTTCTAAAGAAAGAGGCAATGAGTTTTGCAAAACATTGTCATATTGTAAAAATAAAATATAAAAATTGTAAAAATATTACCAAAATATAAGTAAGGACGCTCATTATGAAAATTCAGATTGACAATCTTTCATAGTTTGCACTGTGATATCGAATGGTCCACGTTAAAGTAACACTTGTAAAACTTTGCTCTTTTCTTAAGATGTTGACTTAACTTATGCAAGGCAGAAAGTGAAAGTATATAGAGTATTACCAAGTTTTTTGCTGATCTGTGACATATGAGGTGCTTGTTTCTTCGCACGAGATCACATGGAAACATTGGTTTTTAAAGTTGCTAGTTACTTAATACTTTTTATTAAACCAAAAGGTGATGTGAAATTCAAAAATTCTCTCAGCCTCTCACTTTGCCCTTTATGTTTCATTTATTAAAAGAATGATTGTTTCATAAAAAATGTATACGTTAAAAGATATTACCACGTACTCGTTTTGTGAGTCTATTTACTTTTTAGCAGTTCACAACTTTTTTTAAATTACAAGGCCATCTCAGAATCTCAGTGATGGGTTACAGATGCATACTGGACCCAATTTTATTATTCCGAAATTACAGAGAAGAATATTAAGGAAAGTTATGAATTGATAGTCATTAATCAAGATTGAAGAATTTATCACCTCATTTTTATGAAAATCTTATTTATTTTATCTTATTTAATGAAAATTATCCAAATGTAATAAATTATACTAAACCACTAATGGAATAAATTTTATGTTTACTTTTTAATTTATTATTAAAGTATTTATTTATTTTTATGAAAATAGTCTAAACGTATTACAGAGCCCAAACTTTAACGTAATCTACTTGAAGCGATGTTCCTGATTTCCAGGTGTTAAACCAGGTTGACTGTGAACGATAAAAGTTTAGCAGTGCCTGAAATTCAAAATTATATATTATACAATGTCTCCCAAGAATTTTTATGTTTTAATTAAAAAAGAAGTAAAGTCAAGTATTCTACCTTAGATTTAAAATTGTCCCACGGTTTCTTATATCCCTTGCTTCTACAATTATCAGGAAATTCGGTGGATCCGCCAACAGCAACGCCCAATGTTATATAAAACTGAAATTTTTAAATCAATGTTTAAATACAAAAAATCTTTTTCTTCTATTAAATTGTCATACTATATTATTATTTTTTAAAACAAACTGATCGAGTTACCGGCGTTTGTAGGGGCGAATCAAAATTCTTTTCCCCATATGCTTCTCCATCAACTTTCAGAATGACAGTCTCAGGTTTCCATTCCATTTCAAATAGGTGAAAGTTCTTGGACCACAATTCATCAGAAGTTTTACTCTTAGTACTATCGTTTGTTCTGAGGGTTGTAACATCTAAAGTATGTAAAGCGGTGCGAGAAAGGAAGCCTCCTCGAAGAATATGACCACTCAAATCTTCGCCTTTAGCTGACAAAAGTTCAGAATTTCCCAAAGCACATGCTACTCGTAATTGAAAGTAGAAAGTTGCATCATTCCCAACGTATATTCCTTGTCTATCCAAAGGTTCCAACGACAGCTCTTACAAAAAAAAAAGAAAAAGTTTTTATTTAGAAAATAAAAATTAATTACAAAACTTTTATACTTTTGATACAGAATTATTTGTTAATTCTTATATTCTCAAAAATAAACAGATATACTAACGGGGATAAATCCAATCACCCCGAGGCATTTTTGCTCTAATCACAATCTTTCCATACTGAAAAGAAAATATATTTTTCGTGTCAATCCGTCCGGAGATTACTGGGGGCAAAATAAGAAATCCTTGTGCTTTTCGCTGGCATTCTCTTGTTCCAGGCTGTCCAGTACACCTAAATTAAAAAAAAATTAACTTTCGAAATAAAATTTATTTTATAAAATAAGGGACTTACTATGCAAATTTTGTAACACTTACTTATCCAAAGTTAAGCTTCCATTTTCAACGAAATTAGTACCGCAAGTGTTATCCAGAAGTGTAGGTGTAATTTTCAATTTTCCGTCCTCAACTTTGACGTTTTGTTTGTGATTTCGGTAAACAACAAACTCGTAGTCCTGAGAAAATATAAATTTTAAAATAAATTTGGTTTTTTTAAATGCTGTATATTTTTAAACCACTAAACTTTCATTTCTAAGATTTTAAGAAGAATTATATTTAAAAGTGGAGATTTATTAAATCTTAACTTACAGGAGCACCTGGAAACTTTTCGATAGTGGTCCATTTTAATTTGTCAACTTGATTTTGATTATCGAATGTTTCTTCGAAAATCAGATCGCCTCCACAAATGTTTTGCAATTCCCCAGTGACTCCAAAAGCTTTTGTCAATGTTCGAGGGCAAGATGGATTGTCACCAGAACTTCCTTGATCTGTTGATCCTCCGATTCGAACGCCGTTGTAATCGAAGAATTCTGAAAAAAATTCAATTGTAAAAAAGTACAATTTATCGTTTGTTCGAAGTGTTTGCAAATTTCTAAATAACAAAAAATCGCAATTATAAATTGCCAGAAAAATCATTAAACCGTAATTTATGTTTCTCCTTAAATAATTTATTTACCAGTAACAATGTGCTGTTGCTCAAGTAAATTATATCCCAGTCCTTCATAGACAACATGAACCCAGTAATAAATTACATCTCCTTCTTTCAATTTAGTTTCACGATCTTCATAAGTCCATGAACCATTTCTGATTTTTGTTATATCTCTTGCAATTTTTCCTGCTTCTAATCCGTAAAATTCTTTGTTGAAATTCACATGGTATGCCACGAGAGATATTCCTTCCTCATCTAAAGATCATTTTCATTTCATTTTTATTTCTAAAGTTGTTATTTAAACATATTTTTTACATTCTCATCATATGAGAAGGTATTATTTGTATTTAAAAAAATTAAAATATTAGTATAAATATACATATTAGTATAAATATTACATATTAGTATAAATATAGATTTAACATTCTTTTAATATCTTGGTAAAATCTAAAGTAGTCATAAAATATATCTACACATAAAATTAAGAGATAAAATATGTAACAAAAAATGCTTACGAGGAATAGAAATTTTAATTCCTATAGGGTGAAGAGGAAAAACCGTCGCCTGAGGAGGTACATATTGGCCATTGAGAATATTCAATGAGAAAATCACAAACACAGCTATTAAAATCGCTGACATTTTTTCCAATCCAAAAGATTTCCTTATTTATTCAGTTTACTGAAAAAAATAAAATTGGTATTTCTCATTAAATTCATAATATATTTTCCTTCAGAAAGCCTTTGACTTCCTTTTTAAATAAAGATATAAAGTTCAACACTTCAAAAGGAGATTGCCAAGTTTGAACGTTAATTTTATAAATTAAAAATATAAAGAATCTGTAATGTTGTACGTTTAGTACAATAAAGAATCTGTGACGAAACTGGATTTCCCGTGCATCCAAGATGCGCAATCTGATCACTGAACTGTAAAGGCCTTAAGCTCACTATCATTGAATTAAACTTGAACGTCACAAGTATAAATAGAGAATACTTCCTTAATTAAATTTTTCCTTGTTCAAACAAATATAATTTCTCATTGCGGATAATTTACACTTTAATTGTAGTATATTTATAACTCAGTTTATATTCTCAATTTCAAGAATTATTTAAAACTCTGTAAATTAATATTTTTATTTAAAATTCATTTAATTAAACTAAAAAAGATGGAATCTTGTATTTAATAATGAAACTAAATATTGTCTATACAAAAACATAAGAATTGCCAACTATACTTTTTTCTTTTATTTGCTTACCGCGGTCATGAACACTTCAAAATAGCATCCCCTGTGAATAATTCTTTTGCACAAAGAGATACTATAAGAATATTTACACAAAGATATTAATTAAAGTAAATTGTCGTGACCGAAAAGAAAATTGTTCATTAAAATAAAGTTTTTTACCAGTTTTTACAAATAATAAATTTTTGGATATCAAATTGGACACAACTTCAGGCAAAATTATAAACGTCTCTTACCGATTTCCGCGAGAACCAAGATGAGAGCAAAGAGATTGCAAGGCCACCTTCTCACTGACGGATTTCAGTCTCTCTGGGCCCGATTTTATTATTAAAAATTCGTCCAAAAAATTACATGCACAATTAGCAAATAATCCGCGAAATATTCCTTATTTTATTAGCAGTTATTAGCTTTAATTTAAAAATTGTTTCCAATACAAATTTTTCAAGGAGAATTGTTTTTTTTTTTCTTATCACTGAAATTTAACTTATAAATTTACTCTGGAATAATCTTAATTTTGATCTCCAAAAATTTCATTTCTTTCCATTTTCTATTTCAATTTTTTATTTCTACTGCCTTGTGATGAAATTGCCTTAATTGCATCCGTGATTTAATTGCATTAAATAATTGAAGAATACTATTTTATAAAAGAATTCAGGTATATTTGTATAAATACTGATTTTACAACGCTTACAAGGATACGATTAATATAAAAATATCTACTAAAATGGTAATCTTCATAAAGATGGGAAATGTTATGAAATGTATACTGCCGTCCAAAGTAAAAAGATACGTAAGTGACTTTGTGGTTTAGGGGTATTCTCTTAAATCTAGCAATGGAAAAATCGACCTAAGCGACAATGTCACTTATGTATCTTTTTACTTTGGACGACAGTATAGTGCATGCAGTTAAGTTGATTACTTAATTTTGACATATAGTATAAACATCAGACTTTGTATCAGGACTCAGAGAACTCCACCGAGTGGCGGAACATTTTTGCAGGATTGGTTTAAACTTGAACCGACCACTAGCGTAACACATTTTATTGATTTCGTAATACTCAGTTATTAAAATGTCTATCCACTGGTTCAACTCCCAGCCGATTCTTTCCTCGACACTCTTTGTTTGCAAGTTGTGTTCAGAATGCACTAGAGGTTTCAGGAAACTTGCCCACTTATGTACTATATCCTTAGCAATGTGATAAGGACCAGAAGAACCATTGTGAATTTCTCGCGCTTTCTCAGAAGAGATTTTTTGATTTCTCCAATACGCCAGAGGCGTCACCAGAAATCTTAGCTGCCCCATCAATTCACCATTAGCTACCAAAAATACCTGCCAAGTGCCGATGAGTAAACGTTCGCTTAACTGTGGCTTCACGTGTCCTACCTGTAAGAAAAATAATTAGTTAAAAATGACGTTAGTTTTAAAATTGGTTATCAATTTATCAAAAATTGAAACTCACGAGGGTCGTTTCTTCTATCTGCACATAATTAACATCTGCCAATGTCCCTCGCGGATCGATCCACAAAACCGTAACGTTCTGTGGAGTGACTAGTTCCGTTTCAAATTCAAAAGCTAAAACAGGATTTGAAAAAGGTCCGATTCCACCAATCAAATTTCTAAAAGTCTGTTCCTTTTGATCGTAATCCGTGCTTACACTTAAATCACGTATTTTTCCTAACCAGGAATAACTTGTAGAAAAATTCTTTTTCACGTAAATGAGTGACTCTATTTGTTCAGGAAATTCAGCCTGAAGAGTCGACGATTCCATACTCCTTGCATTCGTCTCTGCTCGTATTAAAATACCCACGAATCTATTTTCGTGAAAGTAAGCTGTGGTTTCTAAAAGATGAACATGATCTTCAACGTTAAATTTTCGATACGCGAGTCTTGCGAGAGAATTAGAAATAGTTAATAGAGAGTCATCTGCGAGAGGACTCAAATCTGCGTGGTGAAAAAGGCTCTGCCAGTACATATCGTAACCCTTGGAATTTATCGTTGCATTCGTTAAAGAAGGATACAACCATTGCTCGACTCTGTCGATGATTCTCTGGTCTATGACTGGTTCGAATTTCCTCGCGAAAAATAAATTTCTCTGAAAAGTCCCTCGTAGACGAGTAAAGTCTTCCAGTTTAAAATCATTAGGACTACATCCACACCAATCGACGACTGCTTTATATTGGCATTTGCAACCAAGTTTTCTCTTCCAGTTCGTTACGTGCAAATTGTTATCTACATAAGAGTTGCAGAATCTCGAGTTTCGCAAGACGGTGTGAAAAAATGATTCTGCAGGAAGTAAAGTGTTCTGAAAAATTTTCAGGAGACCGGATACTAAGGAATCTGGATTCGAATCGGCAACGTATTCGACAAAGTCTCGACTCAGAGCGACCCAATCGCTACCTCCGTCAATTTGAATACCTGAAAACGATTTTCATACTTGAACAATTCCTTGATTAATGCTAATTTAACACAAGTGAGCCATTCCAAAGGTTTTTTTTAAAAATCGGCTGCGCGACCACGACAGATGTTTTTCCTAATAGCAGGTGCCCAAAAACCGCCAAAAACAAAGTATTACATTTTTCGATTCAAAACTTTCTGAGAATTTCTTTTTTGAAATTTAAGTTTTTCGTGAATTTTGCGTTTTTTCAAACCTGCATAAAAAATGTAATTCATAACTGATTTTAATGTTTAATGGCTGAATTTCTTCATTTCAGAGAGTAGTTTTAGGAAAAATATTTATCTTACATGCATTTCCAAAAATGTAAGCTAGAGCCGTTTTCAAAGTTGTCTATAAAAAATTCAAATAGTTGCAAATTTCTAATTTTCAGATTAAGCGATCTCGCTTTTGTATGAAATTGTAAGATACATTATACTTAATGAAAATTCATGGAAATAATTCTAGTAAAGCCATTGGTTATCTCTGATATATAGTACATTATTCGCCAAGTTTAAACGCAGATTTTGGTGAGAGCGTAGTTTAAATCACGAAGCGAAGCCGAGGGATTTAATCGCTCGAGCCAAAATTTTCGTTTGGACATGGAAAATACAGTGCTTTTCGTCATGAGATCGAGAAAAAGCCAAATGAAAATCCCGAAATGACGAAAAATATTTATTAGGCTAGAAAAGCTATTTTTGTTCAAATTTGCCATTTTCACAGCTATGGTTCTAACTTTCAATTTCAACAGTTATGTTTCTAACTTTATATATGAATATTATATGTAAATGTATACATTCAACCTTGTACAAAAAAAGCCTCACAGGATTTTCTGTGTATTTTAATTTCTAAGGTACAGTGAATTTTTGAAGTGACCTCTATTTTCGCGGTTTTTATGATTTATTTGAAAAAATATTGCTTCTACAGAAAAATATTCTGAAGAGAAGTTGTATATTTTATAAAAATACCACTTTTTTGTAAACACAATTTTTTGGAGAAATCATTATTTTTCGATAAAAACAGCCATAAATAAAAATCACTCTGATTTTTCATAATTTCGGTCAAAAAACGAACCATGCCTTAAAAAGTATACATTTCAGAGAAAAATATTGTACATGGAAAATGTAGATTTCAATAAATTACCCATTTTTTCTGGAAAGCATTTTTTCATGTGGTCGATAGTTTAAGAGTGACACTAATTTTTACGTTGAAAAAAAAAGTTCCTTGCAGTTTCTCTCATTCATTGAGAAAGGTGTTGAGTTTTCATAATGCACTTTTATGACATGCTTAAAGACTTTGGAAAACCACAAATATTTTGTGTAAAACATTTTTCTTTACAAACAATAGTTTTCTAAAAAATCAATTTTGAATTTTAAAAAGTTTTTACTTTCGGCGTTTTTTTGTATTTTTTCGTGAAGAAGGTTTAGAAAAAATTCTGGATAATAGTAAATTATAATTTTTTATTTTATCTTAATCGATAGAATGCGTGGGCGTTAATAAATATAATTTTGAAAAAATATAGGCAATTTACCCAACAGTTTTTTACAAATAACATAAGCCCGAGGGGTTGACAACTCGACTGAAAAGTGTACACCTACTTCTGATTTCAAGATAATATAAGATAATTCAGGATATTTCAGATACTTTAAGATATTTCAAATACTTCAGGATACTTCAGAATATTTCAAGATATTTCAAGGTACTTCAAAATATTTCAATGTACTTCAGGATAATTTACATACATCAAGATACTTCATATACTTCAGGATTTTTCACGAACTTCAAGATACTTCAAGGTCCTTCAGAATATTTCAATGTACTTAAGGATAATTCATATACTTCAAGATACTTCACATACTTCAGGATATTTCACGTACTTCAAGATATTTCAGGATATTTCAAGATACTTCATGATATTTCACATACAAGAAATCACTCTCGATTCGAAAAAATATGTCAAAAGCCTTTACGAGCCCTTACAGGTTTGTGTTATTTGCAAAAAACTTTTGGGTAAATTGCCTTTATTCTTTCAAAATTATATTCAGCACTTACGCATTTTATCGATTTAGATAAAATAAAAAATTATAATTTACTATTATCTGGAATTTTTTTTAAACCTTCACGAAAAAATACAAAAAACGCCGAAAGTCAAAAATGTTTAATCATCAAAATTGATTTTTTTAGAAAACTATTGACCGTAGCGAAAAATGTTTTACACAAAATATTTGTGGTTTTTCAAGGCCGTTAAACCTGACATAAAAAGTTATGACAGGCTATCATAACATACCATAAAAATTATGAAGACTCAACACCTTTTTCGGTAAATGAGAGAAACTGCAAGAAACTTTCTTTTTATCGGAAAAATTAGTGTCACTCTTAAACTATCGACTACATAAAAAAAGCTTTCCGGAAAAAATGTGTAATTTATTGAAATCTACATTTTTTGTGTGCAATATTTTTCTCTGAAATGCATACTTTTCAAGGCATATTTCGTTTTTTACCGAAATTATGAAAAATCAGGGTGATTTTCATTTACGGCTGATTTTATCGAAAAATAATGATTTCTCCAAAAAATGTCGTTCGCAAAAAAGTTGTATTTTCATAAACTACACATTTTCTCTGTAGAATATTTTTCTGTAAAAGCAATATTTTTCAAAATAAATCATGTAAACCACGAAAATAGAGGTCATTTAAAAAATTCACTGTATCTCAAAAATTAAAATGCACAGAAAAGAATCTGAGGCTATTTTTGTACAAGGTTGAATGCGTAAATTTACATATAATAATCATACATAAAATTAGGACTATAGCTGTTAAGTCGATGTGAAAATGGCAAATTTGATCAAAATCGTCTTTTTTATAACCTTATCAATATTTATATCAGAGGTAACCAATGGTTTCACAAGAATTATTTCCATGAAATTTTCATTAAGTTTAATATACCTTATAATTTAATCCAAAATCGAGATCGTTTAACTTGAAAATTAGAAATTGTCAGCTCTTTGAATTTTTGTGAAATTTAGTGAATTTATAGACAATTTTGAAAACGGCCCTAGTTTGCATTTTTGGAAATGCGAGTAAGACAAATATTTTTCCTAAAACTACTCTCTGAAACGAATAAATTCAGCCATTAAACATTAAAATCGGTTATAAATTACATTTTTTATGAAGGTTTGAAAAGAAGCGCAAAAATCACGAAAAACTCAAATTTCAAAAAAAAAAGTTTCTCAGAAAGTTTTAAATCGAAAAATCTAATACTTCGTTTTTGGCGATTTTTGGGCACCTATTAGAAAAAAAATCGCCAGATAAATCGCTGTTATAGTTGCGCAGAATTTTGACTGAAATTTAAAAAATCTTTGGAATGACCCAAGTATATTTTACATTCAGTATATTACCATTTGGTAATTTTCTATCGCCAGTACGCCACATGCGAGCCTCGCATTCTACGAAAGTCTTATCCAAGCCTTGCTTAGTGATAAATCGTTGCACTTCCCGTCCATGAGATTTAACAAAGTTCATTCCTTTGTTCCACGTAAGAAATTGGACAAGTAGTGTATTATTTTTTACAGGAAAGTCCGATTCGGACAAATTAACTAGAAAGTCCCAGGGCTTGGGATGAGTGAGCATCTGTCGCGCGGAAGTCAATAAAGTCGTCAAAAGACTCGCACCACCCCAAATACTCGCGTGACGCAATCCTTCTCCTCTCGCCACTTTGATATTGTTTGTTTTGCATTTCCTTTCCACCTCTAGCATCTCACGGTATAAATAATCTTGTCTCTAGAAATTGAGTACAGTAGATATAATTACTTTTTTCACTTAAAATCATTGTATAAATTAGAGTAATTACCGCATCAACGTGAATATAAAAAAGATGTGTAGGATGATAAAGAATGCGAATCAGACGTTTAACTTGACGACTGGCCCTGCCGTTTACAGTAATTAAATACGCTATTCTTGCCGGTATTTCCTTCATTGCACTTAAGCTAGAATTTCTTGCCTCTTGAGCTTTAAATCCTGAAATTGAATAGAATTTTTAAAATCTGATTTTCTCAAGATGATCAAATAAAAAAACCATTTAATTACTTTTAATTCCAGTATGGAAGACGTTAATAGTTAAATAACCTCCGCAGGACTGTTTAGAATCACCAGGACATTTCATATTACAACTGGAGTCTGGGAGTCGATTAATCTGCGGTGGCTCCTCCATCCCACAAAAACATTCGACTCTGAAGTAATATTAATATTTAGAAGTAGGCCTTAAATTTTTTAATTAAAACAGAAATTTAGTCAGGTGAAAATAATTTGCAAATTTACTAACGAGTACTCGGTACCAGCGAATGGATACCCTGATTGCAAGCACATGTAAGCGCATCGCTGAGGAGAATTGTTGCCTTTATAAATAGCATAATAACCCGTGAGCACTCGAAAAGTTTTATCGTCTTTGAAGCAGCCAATGTTCTTTGGGATTCCTGTGAAACCTGTAGAATGCGGACAAGAGGATTGTAAGATTGTGGGATATAATAGACCTTGTTGACTAAGGCACGTCACATTGACTATGCGCTGCTTGCATATTTGAGTTTGTGCTCGTGTTATGGCACTCACTGCCTCTCGCCCAGTAACATCACAGTTAGGAGTGAAATTCAGTGCCTTTCGATTTAAAGTTACAGTAGTTGTACGATTACGACGAGGCAGTGATTTATTGAGATTTACTTGTTTATCAGGAGGAAGTTTCAACTGTCGAGTTCCCTTTGGAAGGCCCTCTCCTTCCTCTGAGTGAGATAAATCTTTCTGCAAATGGAAATAATCTAAAACTATTGTCAGAACAAGAAAACAGGATTGTTAGTTGTTTTTAGCAAAAATAACCCCAAAAGTTTCGAAAGTGGAATTATGCTTTATTCTATAATTGGATAAATATTAATATTAACATTAATAACGAAAAGTAAACAATGCATTAGAGCCTTTCAATTTTTTATTACATTTGATAGTTTATTCTATATACTTCTGATCTCTGTTATGTAACAAATCAATGACTAAATGAACAATAAATGTCAATATTCTGAAGACGAATAATTGATTGTTCCATACGAATTTAAGCTCAGAATATAAATTCAGTACAGCCACATATATCGTAAATTTTAAAAGAAAAAAAATGCGTGTGACAAGCGCCAAACTAAAGTCAAATACTGCCAATTATGCATGAATTTCTTTAATGACATTTTTTTAGGTTATACAAAAAAATTTTCAAAATGTAATTTTTTGTCAGAAAACGCAAGGGAATGCTTTGTTTAGATATTTTTTATTAATTTTAAATGAATGTCAAAGTCACTCATTAATTATATTTCTTCTGAAATTTAAAATTCTGTTTGACTTTTTGAACTGTCAAAAAAGTGAGGTTAGGTTTTGCTTACCACATTAGTGACACGTCTTCGCGATTTTTGATCTTCGTTTTCGAGTGTTAAAAAAGAATATGCTAAATATACTTGAATACATAATATACTTATGCCGAAAACGAAAAATATCCTATATTTTCGCATACAATTTGTTGACCGGCTATCCAACAAATGTCTCGGTACCACCATTTTTCATTTTACATTGTTTTACATACACCATTTTACAGATTTTACACGATTCTCAACGATTCTAGCGGAAATTGATGTAACTACAGTCGGACCTGTACCATTTCAAGATTTCAGGGAGAATATTGAAATGATTCAGGTCGCTCAAAGGTGTAATTGAAGTAGGCATAGTAGGCACATAGGCATTTGCGCAGCACGTATATATACATGTGTGCGTGTGAACTGTCTGCGCAAACGCGCAAAATGGTACAGGTTCAAATGTTACAAGTCCGACTGTACTTTAAAGGATTTCTTTTGGTAATAAGTAAATATGTATGTTAAATTATTTAATAATTAAATTCTTTAAAAATTCACTTGGATTATTTATTTCAAACATTAAATTCATTTTACAATTAACAAATGCAATTGGACTTTAAATTTAAAAACTTTGAATAGAAAAGAAAACAGAGCCCCTGTCTAAGAGCTTTTTTCAATACTTTTTTGTTCCGCAGATAGTGTAATTTCTCGATCAACACAGTTCCTGTAATTTCGATGGGATTTCTCAAAACTTTCCATAGAATTTCTATAGTTTTTAAATAAAAAAATGGTAAATAATATTAAATTATCAATATCATTATCAAATTGTCAATTAAGAAATCATGCGTTATATTTTTTATCATAAAAAATTGTGCTTTTAATTGTTTATCTGGAAATATGCCTACATCAATATCATTTTCTTTCACATATTATGATATAAAAATGCATAAAAATTATAATTATTGGATACATAAAGATGAATTTTTTAATTCTTTTTCAACTATATTTAGAAAAATTATTATCTTTTTGATTTGTAAAATTAATTATAAAGAATGAATTACATTTCAGTAAGATGAAATTTTCATTTTTTTCTCATAATTAATAAAATAAAAGTAATAATATGGAATTAAAATAAAGGAAAGGGAAAATATTTAAAATTATAATTCAGGGTGTCCACGCTGGAGCTTACCAAAAAGTATGCAACCCGGCATACACGGACATAAGAAGAGCATTGGCGTGTAAGACGGGATGCATATTTTTCGGTAAACCCCAGCGTGGTCACCCTGCATGAAAAAAATTAAAAGCACACAAGAAATAGGAATTGATGAATTATTTTATTTATTCGATTCATTGTTTCATTAATTTTCAAATATTTTTAACATTAGTTTTTTATATATCTACTTTACTGAATGTCAGTTCTTCAGGATGAATTATTACTGAGATTTATACTGAGATTTACTGAGATTATTATTGAGATTAATTATATAATATATTGATATAACATTTTACATTGATAATGCACTGAAAAGTTGTAAATTGTAGAATGATGTGAATAAGAATAAAAATTACAGTGATGGTAAGTTACTTTCGTAAACAGGTAACGAATTGGTAACTAGTTACATTTTTTCAGTAACGGTAACTATACAAATCGTTACTTTTCTCGTTACTTTCGAAATATAGTACAAAATTTTTTTTATTACGACAATCAATATAATTTATTGCTTTTACAACGATTTTTTCACTTCAACTATTCAATTGGTGGCGACATACATTTTTCATATTTCTAAAATATAAAAGTAACGAAAAAAGTAACGATAGTTACTTTTTTTGCAAAAATAACTGAGAAAAAGTTATACTTTGATACGAAGGTAAATAGTTCCTTTTAAAAAGTTACTTACTTACCCATCCCTGAAAAATTATATGCTTTTTTATTTTAAAAAAGTTATTGTAAATGCTGTTTCTTTTTGAGACTTTTACAATAACTTACAAACTTATTTCACAGATCTTAGTTTGTTTATAATATTTCAGTAAATAATATATTATTGACGAAAGTTGGAAGAAATCAGTATTTTTTACAACTTTAGTATTGCCTTTAAAGTTAGAAAATACGAGAATGTGAAGGAAAGAAACTGAAAAAAAGAAGTAAATAATTAAGATAATACTTTAATAGCTTATATTGGAGTCAAATTCTAACGTGGATGTTTTTTGCAATTAAAAATAAATTTTAAAAATTTACTCACACTTGCGTAGTAAGATAAGGAATATTGAGGCAAGATTCCGCTGACAGAAATACTTAGTGGTTTTTGACACCTCTGAATGAGTATGTACATTGATTTTGTTACTTTCGATGATTTTCCAACCCAGGGTATTGAGAATCGTAAATTATCGTTCTTGAATAAAAATAAGTGCTTTCGTCAATTATGATTGAACTTTTGAAATGGGTCAAACCAAATGTAACTTGATATAAACAAATTTTTATTTGAATTAAACAAATTTCATTTGAATTAAATAAATTTTGTTTGAATCAAACAAAATTTATTTAAATCATGAAAATCTTTTGTTAAGAATAACTAGAAAACATTAACGGACATCCGGATCTATAAAACCCTAAAAAGAGAGAACTTGTGTTAAACAGGAATTATTCCAGAATAATAACAGAGCAGAAAAATTTTAGCTTTAGAAACAATGAAAAAAGAAATTTTGTATTATAAGGAATGGAAAGCAATTGGAGAAAAATGCGGAGTAATTTTTGATAAAGGGGAAGACCACGATTTGCAAAATATAATTAAGAAAAGAGATCGAGAAAATTGGGTGCAAAATATAAGTAAGGCAGGAAAGTTACAAATGTATACAATCTACTCTAAATTTAATTATTTTAGTAAAGAAGAAAATGACTACTGTAATTTGACAAATAATGAGAAAATAAAATGTTTAATGAAAGTTAGGTGTGAAAAATTAAATTTAGAAGCAAAAGTATGGAATAAAGATGAGAATTCGTATTGCACGTTATAACGAGGCAGAAAAAGATTATAAAGCAATGAGTCGAAGGAATCAGTGATATATGCACTTTTTGGTCAGACAATTCGTTTTAAGAAAATTTAGTTCATGACAATTAGAAAGGATTTTAAAATAATAACTGACATAGAAAAAGAGAATGTATAAAATAAGTAGTTTAGCCAATTTTATGCCAGACATTCAGTAGTATAAATGAGTTTCTGTCAGCCAATTTCCTTAAAGAGAGCTAGCTTCTAAGGAATAAAAATGATTTCGAAATAACTTCCAGGCCGAGAAAAATGCAAATAAATATAAACTTACTGAAAAATCAGTAGTATAACATGTTTTTAGTCAGGCATCAAGTCAAGTTAATAATTAAAATATCGAAACAGAAAAAATAAAATGTCTAAACAGTAAAGTAGATCAATTTTGATCAGACAAGCAGTAGTAGAGGCAGTTTTTGTTCAGACATTTATTCTAAAGCAGAGGTACTCTAATAGTAAAATCATTTACAGAATAAAGAGAACCTGTATTGGACAGGAATTATTGCAGAATAATAACGAGGAAGAAAAAAATTATTAACAAAAATTATCGAAAGAATCAGTGATAAAAGACACTTTTTGGTCAAACGATTCCTTTCAAGAAAGTATACACACAATTAAAAGAGATTTTAAAGTAGTAATTGACACAGAAAAATGAAATGTATAAAATATGTAGTTTATTAAATCTTTGGTCAGACATTCAGTAGTATAAATCAGTTTTTGTCAGGCAATTTACTTAAAGAGGGAGCTTCTGAGGAAGAAAAATGATTGCGAAATAACTTCTAGGCCGAGAAAAATGTATAACATGAAAATAAACACCAAAACGTTTTTAATCAGGCAACAAGTCAATAAAGTTTTGGTTCAAACAATATTTATTTAATTCAGGTAAATGTTCGTTTTAAATAAATTTGTTTGTTTGAACCATTTCTAATTGGATTGAACCAATGAAAAATGTCATACCGTCGATGCTAACTGATCAGCGCAAAGAGCGCCAAAAAATATCCTGTAGTTGACTACAGCTATCATTAGAAGAAATTGATGCATCAACAGGGGATCAATTCCTTCAGATTTCTGAAAATAACAGTAATTATAAAGTAATCAACAAATTTGATTATTTTGAGAAAGAAAATAAAAAAAGTAGTACATATAATACCTATGTAATATTAAAATACTACTTTTTTATTTTAATTACAGAATTACCAGAAAAAAATTGTAAAACGATTGACAACTTTCTTTTCTATACTTTTAAGATGTTTTTCATGTTGACTTACACGAAGAATTTGAAGAAATCCCAACCACAGATAAAAAGCTGCAGCAAAGATTGTTTTAAGAACTATGAAACGTAAAGTATTATTTATCCCATTAACGAACCTGAAATGTAAGTTAAATTTCACACCGATTTTAAAGATAAAAATAAGAAAGCTTCTATAAATTCCCAGAAGATATATTAACCATATTATTTCCTGATGATCTTGAATGCATTTTTTTAGTTGAACTTCGTCACCTACTTGTTGTAATTCACCACTAAGGACTTCTAATTTTGCTCTCGCAATTTGCATTGACATAAAACCTATACCATCTCCAATATGTAAAACTGCTGTATGAAGAACATACATTGACTGTTGAATAATTACTAAACATTTTTTGCTGAATGGTTCAGTTAGGAACGGATGCCATATTTCTTTTGGAAGTATCGTTGTTGGCTTGAAAATTTGTAGGTAAATAAATCCAACAGCGAGAGAATTGTACACTGTGTATATTAAAATAGTCAGTGGAGCAGAGTCTTTCAGATATTTCCTAAATAAAATTTCTGCTGGACTATTAATATCGTTCAAACTCTTTTCAAAAAATGTCAGCAAATTCTGGGAAAGAAATTAAAAAGTTATAAAAGATGCGAAGAAAAAAATTTATAATTAGTATAATTTAAAAATAAGGTTGGTAATTAATAAATATTCTAATTATATCTTAATTGTATGATAAATACAATAACAGTTTTTTTTAAACACAGCATAAAATTGATAAAAACCCTTAATCGCTTCTCTTGAACTTTAAAGAGAATCGAAGTGTATATATTTTCAGAGACCACCGTCAATTCAAAAAGTATAAATATTAGAGTTGTAATTGTGTCAATCTCATCATAGAAATAATAGGTTCCTATGATTATGCCAATAATAAGGAAACTGCCATTAAGCAACAATATCCACCAAAACAGTTCACGAAGTATGCGATCAACCCATTTCGCATTTTTATCTAACGGCCATATCAAAAAAAGTTGTCCACACAATTTGGTTGTTCGATAAGCAAGTGAAGGTTTGTTTTTACTTTTTTTATTTTTCCGCATTTTGTGTATCTTCAATATCCAATTTATCCGCTTGAATTTCATATACAGCATTAATATATGTTGTTACTTCACTATTTTTAAATTTACATTCAGAATTTTTTTTTAAATGTGTGTAATAAAAAATTGTTGGAGACACAGTTATTTTACTTACAGTTCTGTAAAATCTTAGAAATATTTATAACGATACACAATAACGATTCATGCGCGGCATGAAAATAAGTTTAGTTAGGGGCTATTCAAAATATACGTAACGCTTTTGGTATGTCTGTCTCTCTCAGTTTTACGTGAATTATAAACACCTCTCTTGCCCAAGAGTTACGTATTATTTGAACAGTTGATGCTTTTATACTTAGAGCTCGACTTGTAGTAGAAAATTAGAACTCTAGGAACCCTTGTTTTCCTAATTTGCGACGGCGCAGAAATACTGTTTTCTAATTTATACAAATTTAAGAGCCTAATTTATTAAATTGAAATTGGATAAATGATAATATTTACAAGTCTCGTCCTTGGACAAATTTATTTTATTATTCAAACACCGATGGAATAAGTCTTTTCAGAAATTAATTCGTGTAAATAGTCACAAATGACTTCAATTTTCATTAGTCGGCTAGTGATGACTCCCGTATTAAGACTCAATTAACTGTACTAAGAAAACAATTTGTTTGATTTAAAAAAAATTTTTATTTTAATTTAAGAAATTTTATATTTGAAACAAACAAAGCTTATTTAAATCAAACAAATCCTTTGTTCAAATAGCAACATATTTATTTTATATATTTTGTTTCACTCAAACGAAATTTGTTTAATTAGAATAAAAATTTATTTAAATCAAGTACATTTTTTTATTTGATTCTAATGATGAAATTCAGATTTCAACTTGAAAGATTCTCTTTATTCACATTAAAAATTTTTCTTATAATATATTTTCCCATTATCTCCTGCATTGTAGTGGAGCTTTAAAAATTTTATTTGTTTTAAAATATTTGTCAAAGTGGACAATAATAATATTTGCTAAATTAATTAATGCAGTATCTATTGGATCACTAATGTTCACAAAATAGGCATTATCTCGGTGTTTTATATATCAATAGTTTTAGTAATTAAAACTTCATTAGAGCCATGAGCGAGACCATAAGATCGATCCATTACACCTTTCTGAATTGTATTGGAAATAATATCTTTCTAAGCTTTTCCATTAAAATTGCTTTCAAACTGCGATTTCATTTGTTTGTCAAACAACGATTTGTTTGAATGCACTTTATATAATTTAAACAAATTTGGTTTTATTCAAATACAATTTATGTAAATTAAATAGATAAGGCCAGGTTTATTCGATTCGATTTCTAAAAATGCATAATTTCCAATGATTGAATTAAAACTTTATTTTATTTGCAATTCGTATTTCACTTGTGGAATTTAGCTGATGAATTATTAACAACAAATATGAAGTTTTTAATTTAAAATCGAATGGAAACTCAAGATGTTTCAGAGCTCCAAAAATCTGATTTAAATTTTCTAATGCTTTGGCAGGTCTCAGAGTCGTTACCTAAATGGGAACTAAATGAAAATTGTGTTTAAAATTGGGCAAATTAAAGTTTTTATTAACTTCATTTGTTAATATTTAAATATTTTTTCTAAGAAATTAAGTTTTTTATTTAACAAAAATAAAACATGAATTACTTACAAATCAGAAATGTTAATTAATTAAAAATTGTAAAATGATAGCTTGTTAAAATAACTTAAGTTTATTTTCACAAAGAATAAATCTATGAGAATACTTTATTCACTATTGCGACTGTATACATAGTTGTATATTGTACTCATCCATTTATTTCTTGTTGTTTTCGAATGCAATTCTTTGGTTGAACATAAATACAGTAAACTCAAAAAAAAAGAGTAGAAAAAATAAAACAACAAAATATGTAAAAGTAAGTCAACTTTATTTTCAGTAAAATATCAATACATATGTTAACTACATTATTACCTCAATGCAACAGCAATACTGGCATTATTGTGAGTCTTACATTTGGATAGTATATATATTGATGGAAGGATTATTACCTCGATTTTCGATAATCGATTTTGTAAGTCGATTTATAACTGTAATATTGCTTTAACAGTCAAAAAGTACGAAAAGGTGTAGTAAAGAAACTGAAAAACATAAAAGTTGCCAAATTAAATTTCAAATACTTTTAGTGTTTATATTTTTTTCATTAATTATTTTAGAATTTACTTCCTTTCGCGTAATAACTCAAAGAAAATTGAGGCATAATACCGTTGACGGAAGTGCATAGAGGCTTTTGGCACCTTTGTATAAATATGCATACATAGGTTTTTTCATTTTTGGTGATTTTCAAACCCAGGACAAAGAAAACCTTAAATTTTCACTCTATCATGAAACATATTTTTGTTAACTTTCAAACAATGAAAGTCAATGAAGTCAATGAAGTTTCTTTTACAAAGGACCACAAAAGGCGAATTTGAACAAGAATTGCTTTCAAACATTATTACAAACATTATTCACTTCTTGAAACCTCAATGAAGTTTCTTTAAAAACGGATCCCAAAAGGCGAATTCGAACAAGAATTGCTTTCAAACATTATTACAATTGAACTTAATAAAATTAAAATTATTTTTAAATAAATTGATGGAATCATAAAATAAATATTATCCTTTTTTTTATTCCTTTTTCACAAAGACTATTGCTATTAAAGGCTGGTGTTTCAAGAAAGAATTATGTGATTCACGGTTCTAAAAAAATTAAAAATGATAATATTATTTTAGTTAAATGTTAGTCGAATTTGTTAGGATTAATAAAACAAGAAATATATCCACATTATTTCTCATGTATTGCAAGATATTGACTTTAAATTTTGAGTAAGAAAAAAATTGTGAATAAAAAATTCGAATGGCTTCTATTTTTAAATCACGACAGATATAAATTTTAATATTAGTTATCTTTTTTACTTAATAAAAATAAATAAATTTTAGTGCTGATTTTTACTTACATAGATCAGTTGAAGAAATCCGTAATTTAGATAAAATGTAGAAGCAAAGACAGTTTTCAGAATCATCTCTAAAAGCACCGTCCGTTGCATCAATGTTGCAGATATATTTCCTGCAATCATGAAATGATTTCCGAAATCTTTCTGCAATGTTGAGAGATAGTACGAAATGTCCGCCCTTTTAAATGGTAGAAATTCATTTAAATAAATTTTGTTAAAAGCTTGCGCAGAACTTTCCTGTGGCACCTAGCGCTGCGCAAAATTTTTTTATGCTCTCACAGATATTTTATAAGAGTATTGTTTTACTTTGTAAATATTGTAAACACTAATTTGGATTGTTATTAATTAATGTTAATTGAAATTAACATTTCAAAGGGCGGACATTTTATACCATCTCTCAACATTGCAGAACCATTTCTGGAAATCATTTCAAGATTGCAGGAAATATATCTGCAACAATTATGCAACGAACGGTGTTGTTAGGGATGTAACGTATAGTATTTTTCATTTTACTGATGAAACTAGAATGTAAATAAGATTATAACTTTAATTACATATTGAAAGTAACTAAATTTTATTTTATTCACATAAAAATGCTTGGTGGCTCCTTTTTAAAATATAAACTCCATCTAAAAATACAAATCTACTTACCCTATTATTTCTTGATGTTGCTGAATGCAAATTTTTAGTTAAAAGTTATTAGCAACAGTTTTTAATTGATCATCAAGAACTTGCAATTTTGCTGTGGCAAGGTGCATTAACAAACATATGAATCTATCTGCGACATTTAATACTCCAATATGAAAAATGACCGTTAACTGTTGCATGAGTGCTAAATATTTTTTAATGAATTTATCAAAATGAAACGGATACCAAATTTCTTTTGGTAGTATGAGTGTTGGTTCAAAGAAAAGTAAATAAATATCACCAATGACCAACTGTTCACGGTGTTTTCAAGAACTAAAATCAATATCTGTGAAAAGCACATTTTTATCAAGTTTAAAATAATTATAACAAATTATTGGAATATATCAAATTGATTTATCAACCTGAATTTGTGCCCTTCGAATTTTGAAGAAGATTGATGTATAAAGTGATTCGCAAATCATTGTTGAATCCATTAATATGTGTATAAAAATCGTAGTGATAAATGTTGGGACATCGTCATAAAAATAATAGAAACTAATCGGGATACCAAAAAACAAAACAATTTCGTTGATCGTCAATATCCACCAACATGCTTCATGAAGGATCCGATAAAACTATTTTGTATATTTATCTATTGGCCACAGAAATAGCAAAATTCCAAATAATTTCAGTGTCCGAAAAGCTAATGCAGGATAATTTTTCACATGTTTCTTCTTTATGTTTTTGCACAAAAATGCCTTCTGCATTTCCTCTTTGAGTACAATGAAAAAAACAATCAGAGCAGTTTTATATAGATATTTTTTTAAATTTAGAACTATTCAGTCGTATTTCTGATGTAGCACGAGAGTGAGGGGATGACTGAATAATATTCTCCCGAAGCGGTTATAAATCATAACAATTTGACCTAACATTTCATGTCACAGTAATTAAAGAATATTCAGGATTATATAAATATAGGAGTTGATCCTTTTTGAATCGAAATTCGTCATCATTATGAACCATAATAATTTGACATAACATTTAATATTCAGGATTATATAAATACAGGAGTTGACCCTTTTCGAATCAAAATTCGTCATCATTAGTATTACGTGTGCTTAAGGGGAGACTTTGGTGCATTAGATAATATATAATCTGAAGTACATAATAAACAATTCATTAAAATTACATAGTAATTTATTAAAAAGTAATATATTTTGATTCATTATTAATTTCATTTCCAATTTACCTTGTTAAAAAATACTCAATTTTCACCAAACTTTTAATTTTTTAACTCTCAAACTCCACGGCAAAGAAAATCTTAAATTTTTGCTCTATAAACAGAAATATTGTTGTTAATTTTCAAATAATATTTGGACGTGATTTTTTGACTTTCGAAAAGTAATTAAAATGGTAATTTCTACCATTGTTGTAATATTTCTTCATTAAGTTATTGTTCGAAAATTAAAAAATGTAACAGTAGACTTAGACTTATGGACAACATATAATTGATTAATGCTCAAACGATACTCGGCTATATAATTGTTTTTACCAGGCCTGACGAGAGAGGGGGGATAACGGGGAGATTCTCCCCGGGCCCGGAGTTTTCGAGGGGGCCTGGATTTTCCGGAATTGTGAGAAAATAAATTTTTAAAAAATAAAAGCCTTAATTATAAATTTTCTAAATTACATATAGGGGTCCGTCATTCCCACCCCCGGGCCCGGTTTTCCTCTCTAAGGGCCTGGTTTTTAACATTAATGACGAAACATTAATTAAAAACAATTTAAGACTACGTATAGGGTTAATCCTTTTTGTACCTAAATGTCACACTATTAATTCTTAAAATTTCCCCCAAGCAATTATCTTACTTTAAATAACTAATTTTTTCCATAGCGAATGCTATTAAAACAGATTTTTTTGCGTTTAGAGTATCAAAAATCTTATTCATAGAATTTTTACAGATATTGTAGAAATTTCGTTTAATATTTATTCTTGATCATTTTACAGAAATTACAATTTTCAAACATTTAAAGAAAAATAATTTAATGACACTCGCAGAATTGTGAATTAAATTTTTATTACATTAGCCAATGACGGCTCTTGCCCTGAAGAAATAATTTAATGTTGTTGCGAGAAACTGAAACAGTTAATACAATAATCGTAATTCATTAAGAAAGTGCTTTTGAATATTAATAATTTATTTACTGCACGAGTAACACTTACTGAAGCATAATATTCTAAAGAAAATTCAGAAATGAGTCCTGCAGCAGATATCACAAAAGGTTTTCGACTTCGAATGATCACAATCCTTACAGATTTTTTTATTTTCAGAGACTTATCAATCCAAGACGATTGATATATAGCTTCAGCCACTTTTTCGCTCTTTATTTTTAATTAATTTTTAAAGAAATTTCAGATGATTTAATTATAGTTTTGCCTTTTCTTAATGATTTAGAAAGTTTTTAAAAACTTACTTGTTCTCTTAAATCGTCAGCTGCCCATGAAGTAACATAGAGCCTTAAGGATGCGCTAATTATCAACATCATAAATTTGAAAATTACAGGCAGAGATACGTGCTACATAAATAATAAAAAGTATAAATGCTACAATAATAAAAAGTATAATGCTACATAATAAAAAGTATAAAATTTACTGTTATGAATTATACTTTAAAGAAACATAAAACTCACACCAAGTATCTGGATAGCAGCAAATATAACAGTGACAGCCATGGTAAAACCAGTTTTAATAATTAACAGACGCACAGTTCTAGAAACTTCATCGAAAAACCTATTGATATAAAAAAATATTTCTACATAATGTATATATGAGGGTGTTTTAAAAATACATGGGGCAAAAAAAATTCTGAAATTTTGGTACCCACTTTTCGGTTTCTTATGAGGTTCCCAATAAGAGTGAACACGTATTTTTTCTTTCTTATATCAGCTAATATTAACACTTGTCACTGGTCTCTGAAGTTTTCCATAAGATTAACATGATGCGGAAAAAGGCAAATTTTTATAATTTTTTTTAAAACGAGAAAATGTATAATTAACCATAGGATGTAACTAACATCATCTGATGGAAACTCTTCAAGGAATATGAATCCATCATTAGTTTTTCGTTTCAACTCTACTAAACCCCTTTTATGTTACCCCAAAAACTACCCCCATAGCAGAGTTGTCATAGTTTGGCGGAATATATGAGCGATTCTCAAGTAGATTTATACATTTCATGTTCTTGGAAGTTTATTCAATGTTCCTGGGTCTTTTCTAACCTTTTAAAGGGCTTACAGCACATATTATGGTCTACTTTCTTAGTCCATGCAGATAAAGTTTTAAAAAATTTTGTAAAGCACACCATATTTATTTAACCATTTATCTGCCAATGTTCGATTTTTTTTAATTTACAATTTTTGAAAGGTGATAGGACTGGTACATATTTTTGTACCATTATTGGTCTTCGGCGCTTTTTTTAAGCAAGAATTCTATGTACTAGGTGTTATCATAATCGATTATAATCAAAACAAATAAGTAGCTTCCATCAAATTTTAAAAGTCCGTGACGTTTCCAGAATCTTAAAATGCATTAACTCTTCCCAAGTCCTCTAAGAACACGTAAAAAAGTGCGTGGAACTTGAAATGTCAACTCCAAAGCCTTTCAAAAAAGGACGACCAAAGGGAGAATAATTTATTTAAAAAAAAATATTCACCCAGAATTTGTAGGTTTGTTAGAACACAAACATCTCCCGGAGTTGGTTTAATTAAAAAAGTTTTTTCTTTCAATTGCGATAAACATGAAAAATGTTAACTACGAAACCTGTCAACTCCGAAGCCTTTTATTGTATGCACTCGAATAAGATTCGAAACCACATTAAAAAGGCAGAAAATGCCTTCTTTTGATTCTAAAGACAAAAAGATGTTTTAAAAAGTACCTTTCTTTAAAAAATGCCAAAATTAGAATATTTTTGGATTTTTGGTAAAACTCAAAAATTTTGAAAAAAATGTTTGAAAATTTTTTAGAATATAAAAAGGAAATCTTTGCACATTTTATGGCATTTTCTGAACCATTTTGACTCGTTAAACCTGCCCAAATTATTCTCAAAACATTATAATTATGTACTTTGAGTGAAACAATAATGTAGACACAAATTAGTGTAAAAAAACAATAGTTTAGATTGATCAGTTATCCCACTTCATAAAGTACATCCTAGTATATATATATATATAACAACCAATAACAGTTTTATAACATTATTTAAAACTTTAATTCGTTCGAGTTTCAGAATATCGAATCTCTTTAAGAATCGGACTTACATTTAATTTAAATTAAAAATACTTACCCTATCAACTCTTGATGCTTCCTAATACAATTTCGCATATCTATTTCGGTAGATATTTTCCTTAAATCTTTTTGCAAAAGTTCTAAACGCATTGACAAGAACCAAAATAAAGTTGTAATCGTAAAATCGATGGAAACACAGATAACAGTTTGTGTTATTATAAAAATGTGCAATGTGTATATTAAAATTCTCGTAAATAAGGGTTCTACGGAAAAGGGATACCAAGCATCGCCTGGAATTAATGCAGTCGTTACAATTGGACAACATATGAAAGCTATACCAGTTAAAATAAAGGATGTTCCTATAAATGCTTGAACATTAAAGTATCGCTGAGCATACTTTTCTATTATACTTTTTTCTAAATCATTTGCTTCTTTTCGGAAGTTTTGAATTTTCTGAAGAATCATCTAGAGATGAAAATATTTAGACTTGAAATAGGTACAAAATTAAACTATATGCAGAAAATATGAAGAAAAAATGTCAATTAATAATGCAATTAAAATAATTTATAAAAAATATAAATAATTTTCATTAAAATGATTTGTTTACTTGCAAACGTCTTCTTTGGAATTTGCAAATTATCATATTAAAAAAAGCTTCCGAGATTACTGTCAATTCAGAAGCTGCTTGAGCCATTTTATCAAAATTTTTTCGAAAGTAGTGCACTCCCAACATTAATGGTAATATGGCAACAAAAGTAAGATTTAAAAAATGTAACCACCAGCACAATTCGTACAATAATATTTTTTGCATTGTAGCTCCAGGTTCCGGAGGCCACGTTGAACTGAGCCTTCCAAAAAATTTTAAAGTTCGAAATAAAATGTCAAATTTGCTGTGTATTTTCATTTTTTGATACTTTTATACTTAACACTTGATTAATCGTGTTTTTTTCATTTAAATCTAATTTACTCAATAACAACTGGTTTCAGTTTTACACTTAGGAAAGAGGACCTCTCCAGAAGCGGAAGTAAATATAGGAAGTGAGTACATCTGATATTACTATATTAAAGACCACGATGATTAGAAATCAATAGTGCATAAATTTCCAGCCACCCATTCCTTCCGAATGCGGAAGCATTTCATTAAATTTAGATGCATCAGAGGTGGAAGTTAAACGCGCTCTTTTGCCTTATGAATAATTATTTGATACCTATATTCATGCAATTATATTGTTCTCTGGAAATACAAAGCTCTACGTCCTTTGATCTTAACAGAGAATGTGGCGATTGTTTTCTGAAAAATACTTTATAACTGGAATATCTGTGCCTGAGATATAAACTGTTATTAATCTTATTTATATGTATTTATACAATGAACAATTATGAGTTTCGACCTTTTTATATTTTTGTGAGTCAATTCTTCTAGAAAAAGGTCAAATCAAAAAACAAGGTACCAAATTTGAGACAACTTGGGACAATCTATGGTCATTTGTGAAAAATAAAAATAAGTAAATTTGTAATAAAAATGGTAAATTAGGTGAATAAAAATTAATGAACGTAATGGGATTGGCAAAATTGGCTAATATAGAAGTCACATATACACATGGTTTTTATTTATTCTTTTTTTCATAATATGTGACGTGGAACGAAGAAACCCACCGGATGACCGAAAAAATCGATTTTCAGGTTTTTATTGATTCTAAATAATGAAGATTTCCCCTATCAAATAACAAAATCCCCATTGCTCCACGATCAAAATTGAATTTTCTGAAACTCAAAGTTGTACGAGAGCCCCTTTGTCTTTCTTCGTCTTCCTTTCACTTTGATCCGCTTTTTCTCGTAAATTAATTTTCGGTCATCTGATGGGTTTCTTCGTTCCACATCATATATATCATTATTGCACCACTTTTCAAATATATAAGGGTCCCTGTTTCTTTGAATTTCTATCTTCAGGCTGAATTTTTATTATTCTTGCAAATATGTTTAATATACGCACAAGTTGAAATTTAGAATGACGAAAATAAATAAAATAAAATTACAATCCTTTTTTTAAATTTCATCATTAATTTTCAACTCTTTGCTCTTTTTTGAATAATATTTCAGTTTTATTATTGATGTCAGACAGAAACAATGTCAAGTATAGATTTATAATCCTAACACTGCCTTTAGAGTTAAGAAGTACGAGAACGTCTTGTATAGAAACTGAAAAATGAAAATAAATAATTAACCTAATTTAGTATAATTATCCTAACACTGCCTTTACTCATGTTTAAATTATACGAACAAAAAGCGACACAAATTAACATCTCTTTAAATATTAGTATATAATTTAAAATTAGTTTAAATATTAGTATATATTTAAAATTGAGTAATTCATTTAAAATGTTTCGTAAGCTAAATATTTCAGTTCCTAACTTAAATTATTAAAATTGTTGATTAATGATCAATTCCTGTGTAAATATTTATAGTAAAATGTTAATTTAAAATAATACTCACATTGGCATAGTACCACAAAGAGTATTGAGAAATTATTCCAGTAACAGATATAGTTAGTGGTTTTTGACACCTCTGAATGACTAAACACATTGATTTTGATACTCCTGATGATTTCCCAGCCCATGGTATTGAGTATCGTAAATTTTCACCCTTGAGAAAATTCGATAGTCAATGTGCTTGTCCTTTTAAAGTTTTTATTTTTTAAACAATACTTGTTAAAAGTCCAATTTCTTTGCAGGGTATAAAAGATATTCTTTTTCTTTGACAACCTGATTAGTATTTTTTTTATTTGATTTGAAAAAATAAAATAAGTATAAGAAGAAGAAATTTAAGAATTTAACAAGTTCTCTTTAAAGACGGAAATTATAAACAAAATTAAATTGATTTACAACAAATATGTGCTGTACCATTGAAACTAAAGAATCAGCACATAGAGTTCCAAAATACATCCTGTAGTTAACAACTGCTATCACCAGAAGAAATTGTTGGACCAAGAGAGGATCAGCTGATTCTTTTTGCTAGAAGTAATTAAAAGATAATTAAATTAAGTTCTTATGTAAAGTTAGAAAGATAAGAGTAAAATTATCCTACTCAAACGTTTTTAATTTTGGATTAAGGAAAATTTTTGTACCTTTAGTTAATTTCAGATATTCTGATTAAGTAAATAGAAATGAATTAAAATTTATTTTTAATAACTTTTTTTTAATCAGAGAATTTTCAGAAATATGAATTGTAAAGCAATTGTTTAAGCTTTTTCTAAAGACTTTTCTGCTGTCCAAAAGTTTGAAAAGCTTGAAAATTTGACGACTTACATGAAGAAGTTGCAAATATCCTAAAGTCAAATACGAAGCCACAGCCATGACTGTTTTAAGAATTATGAAACGTGAAGTAATATTTATTTGCTTCACAAACCTGAAATGAGAATGAAATTTCATAAAATATTTTAATTGTAAAAAATAATTATTTTCTTATTCAGGAATGTGTAGATCTTTATTAACCATATTACTTCTTGATGTTGCTGAATGCACTTTTTCAGTTGAACTTCGTCAACCACCAGTTGGAATTCATTAGAAAGGACTGCTAACTTTGCTCTTGCTATATGCAATGAAATGAAAAGTATGCCATCTCCAACGTGAATCACTCCAGAGTGAAAAATATATAATAATTGTTGAATAAGTACTAAAATTTTTTTCATGAATGGTTCAGTTGGAAAAGGGTACCATATCTCTTTTGGAAGTATTAGAGTTGGCTTGAATAATTGTAAGTAGAAAAATACAACAGCCATTACATTGTACATTGAGTACATTGAAATAGCCAGTGGAGTAGAATCTTTCAGGTATCTTCTAAATATAATTTCGTCAGGGCTATTAACATTGTTCAGATTGTCATCGAGAAAGGAAAGCAGTATCTGTGGAAATAATAAAAACCATTATGGGTAAGTTTTAAGAATAACACTTTAGTTATAAAATAAGATTGATCATAATTTTATTGAAAATATAAAATAATTAATAAATAGTAATAAAAAATTAATGAAAAACAGAATAAAATTGATGCGAACCTTGAAATGCGGCTCTTTAATTTTAAAGAGGATTGAAGTATACATCGTTTCACAAATCAGTGTTAATTCAAAAACTATAAATATTAGAGTTATAAACGAAGAGATGTCGCAATAAAAATAAATGGTCCCAAGAATTATACCAACAAAAAGAATACTTCCATTAATCATGAATATCCACCAAAACAGTTCACGGAGAATTCGATCAATCCATTTTGCATTGTTATCTAACGGCCACATTAAATACAATTGTCCAATAAATTTCACTATTCGATAAACTATAGAAGGTTCATTTTCGCTTTTTTTTATTTTCTGCATTTTGAATTTCCAGGGTGAAATTAAGTACTTAACTCAAGTTTCGTAGTTAGTAATTAAATTAATAACAGTTATTATCTTCAATTTTCTTTTATCTTTCAGTAAATTTGTTGTGAAGAATTTTAATCCGAATGGTAAAATTAAGACTGAAAAGAAGATTGTTCTTTATTTAGAATGAATGTTTGTTTTATATAAAACATTAGAATTAGGGGCGAGCAAAATTTAAAAAAACCCGAACCTGATGGGTCGGGTCGGGTTCTCGGGTTAACCCAAAATCCGACCCGCCCCGAATCATTTTGCATATTACTAATTAAAATTTAAAAAAATCTGCCCAGTTTCCTTTATCTTATATATAGTATGATATAACAATCTATGATTTTACCATAATTTTTTGATTTTCTAGTTTGACAATGATGATATCTGACTAATTTGTCAGATTTTAGTAATGATACTGTTATTATGCCACTAATGTTTACATGAACCAGGTAAGCTGACATTTTATATATGATATGCGTTTATGGTAGTAATGAAAATGGCGATAAAAAACGAAATTAGAGCAATAAGATCAGCCTTCCTGCATTCTAAATGACCTTTTATCAACACCTATCTTTCTTCTTATAATGAAATTATTATGCTCAACGAAAAGGAATGTTGGTCAAATGCTGTCCAAAGAATCTGAAATTGAAGAATTTTTCATTAAAAATGTAGTTTAAAATTTTGAACTACTTCAAATCTAATGATATTTTTTCGGTTTTATTGTAAAAAGTCATTACAATTTAAAATAAAAAATTTTTATTGAAAGCATTCAAAGCATTTTTCTTTGATTTAATAGAGAATATTTCGATTTGAAGATTTTTAAATTAGAATGCTTTACAAATTGCTGTTATAATTAGAAACAATAATTATTAAAATTCTTATTTCTTAAAAAACTTTGAAATATTAAATTTCTTACTATTTTTAGAATGTTCAAATTCAAAATGTACCATCGTTGATAAGACATCAGGATATCTAGCACTGAAGACAAATATTAATACAATAAATTGATGCACCATAAGAGGAATAATTTCTTTAAGTACCTATAAAATATGATTCTAAATTGAATAAATGAATATCATTATGATCTTAAATAAGAAAATAACCTGAAAATCTGACTTAAATTATTTAAGAAATTCTGGAAGGTCGAATAAAATTAACTTCGTACATAAACTTTAATAAATTAAATACATATTTCTTTTAAACTTAAAATTATACGTAGGAGATAAAGGTGTTCGAAAATGAAATAAAATACGGTGTAAAATTAAATCAAATGCAGATAGATTTAAGGATCATGAAACTTGTGGTGCTGTTTAATTCACTAACAAACCTAAAATATAAGTTTGCTACCTGAAAAATATAGTGCAATTTAATTATATTATAATAAACATAATACAGTCACCAAATTATTTCTTAATGTTTTCAAAAGCTATTTTTTGTTTGAATATATTATAAATAACTTGTTTGAATTCATTACCAAGAACTTCTAATTTTGCTTTTGCAATACGCATTAGCACAAATAATAATAAATCTACGATAATTAGCAGCTCAGTTCGAAAGCTGATAATCACTGTTAAATAAGCACTAATTTTTTTTATTATACTCACTTACTTATTAAATGGATCAATCAATCAGAGAATTTTTTTAACATTGTTCAAAATAGAAAAGTGATGCTCATAGTTTGAAATAAGTTTATTTTAAAAAACTAAGATGTTTGTTGATTTATAATCGCTAGTATACGATTGACTAGTGGTTTATAATAATCAATTGAAGTAGGTACATATGATATTTTAAAAATTATTGAAATATAAATTGAAAATCTGTATACATGAAAAAAATTAATTAATATTGCTATTATGAATATAAATCATTTTTACAAGATTTACAAATTTTGAAAATTCTGAACCTTGAAAATTATTATTCTGAATAAAACTTTTGTGAGTGTAATAAATTCAAAAGCTGTTTGAGCTACTTAGAATATCAATGTCGTTTTGAAACTGGAACAGTCCAAAATTGCTGTTCCTTATTTTCTTACTCACACTTTATTGATCGATTCTTTTTCAATGAGATATTCTTTACTCACTGGAAAATCGTTTCAATTTTGCACCTGGGAAATATCTGACGATAGGCGGAAGTAAGGGAAACATACAATGTCTAGGAAGTATAGGAAATTCATAAATGAGTCATAGAGTCTGGAGAATAGTAAATTAAAGGCTACGATGAATATATATCTACAGTTCATAAATTTTTAGCATCTACTCTTCACCACATGATAGCATGCAATTATGTTTAAAGCAAAAAAATATTAGACCTGAAGGGTCTTTATTCAAGTTAGTAATTCGTGATGAGAACATTTAATTTCTCTAGTGAAGTAGAGTTCTACGTTTCATTTCACTTTAATAGATATATAGAAGGTATACCTTTAAAAAAATGTATGAATAAATTATTTTTAAAAATTGATTTTAAATGAATTTTAAATTTAAATACATTATACCTATTTACTTGAAAAATTATTTTTTCAAAAGTGTCCTTGGTTAACTGTTTTAAAAATTTGGTCATATCTCATACATTTAATAAAGTCGTTTTTTAAGAATAAGGTTAGTAATAAGGTTAGTTATTTTTGAGTCTAATAAATCGAAAGGTTTCTTCGTATTTATTTGACTGGAAGTAAAGGAAATAAATAACCATTCTTTCGAAATCTATCATGTTACAAGAGAAAAGTTGTTTATTCTTAGAAAATCTGTTGAATTAAAATTACATCACAGAAATAATTTAATTTACATTTTTAGTAACTATTTTTTTGTCTCGCGTACTGCGTTATTCGATATTGATGTTTCCTTATTTGATTAATATAATATGAAGATTTTAGTGTTTATGTGAAACATGAGTCGTCCGAGCTTATACGAATTTAAAAAGTTTTGAAACTCTAGGAAAGTAAATGAAAATTTTCTGAAACCTGATGAAGGTTTGAAGATTGGAAATAAAATTGTCCTCACAAAGCGTTTAAGTTTTTTTTGTTCTATGTTTAATTGTTCTATAATCTAGTTTTTCTCTAACAGCTACACCTCTTTCTTGAGTTTTATATGAAACTTCTAGGTTTAACCGACTAATACTCTCGCTGTTGCAAAATATGAAAAAACTTTCGACCAGAACTGAAACTATTATTTTAGTTATTCATATGGATAAGCCTGGAAAAAATTGTTTAGTTTACAGGAAAAATCTTCTTCCACATTATTTAAAAATTAAATAGCATTCTTTCATTCAATTTAACTGTTTGATTTACATGGACATGAGGTTCAGTTGAATTGCTGAAATTCGTTCAAAAGCCTCTGGTATTCATTTCAATAAATAAAAATTCACTCTAATACGTCTACAGGAAAAGGATATCCGGCATCGGCTAAAAATATGGTGGACAATATAAGAGTGAAACAGAAAAAGGCTAGGCTAATTCAGTTATGAAACCTTCCCAGAAATTCTTGATACATAATTAAAGCAGGTATCATTGTGGGGCATATTTTTATTATGTACGTTTCTTTTTCATCAACGTTTGTATTTCTTTGGAAATCTTGTATTTTACGAAGAATCATTTTCAATAAATGTTTTTATATAAATATTTACTACATTAAATAAACGGAATATAGTACATTGAAATTTTATCGTACATTTTAAAATCATACTAATTTTCAGAGTATTAAAACGTTGCAAAATATTGAAAACTACAAAACTACTACATAGACATCTTTATGTAGTAGTATATGTAGTTTCAAACTGTTTACAACGTTGAGTTTCTTTTCGGAGCCAAAAGTGATACTTAGAGAATTGATCCAAAAGATAGGTATTCTGAAATTAACAATTTTTTTTGAATTAATAATTATAATTTACATTCAAATGATTTTCTTCATTTGTAAATGGCTTCTGCTTTTTTTACTTAATATCTTATACATATTGAAAGAGGCGCCCGAGAGTGCATAAATTATTCATTAATTTATGCATAAGTTGCATAAATTATTTGTTTAGTGCTTCCAAATCCATTCTGAAAAAGGGTAAAAAGTGTGACAGATTATAAATGTGATTTAAAAACAGTTTATTATAAAAAATTATTTTAATAAGATGAATGAAGAATTAAAGGAATAACTGTTCGAACGACTAAGAACCATTCCTTATCGAAAAATCTATTTTGTGAACAGTAATTAATGTCTCAGTATTAAATATTTCTTTGATTAGGAATTTACATTTTTCAATTAGCAAAGACCTTATGCAAAGAAAAATTATAATCTTTGCAAAAAAAGGCTCAAACATGAACTGCAAATTGCCTAACTTTAACTTTTTGGCTCTTTTTTTGTCTCTAAAGAGCTGGAAAGTTAAAATTAGGCAATTTGCAGTTCATGTTTGAGCCTTTTTTTGAAAAGATTATAATTTTTCTTTGCATAAGGTGGTTCACTGAGAAATGTCAATTTCTAATCAAATAAATATTAATAATGAAAAAAAATTATTTTAACGTTTTACTTGCCTGCATTAACTTTGACGATTTATTTATGATTAACAATCTTCATACTGATAAGCATAAATTGATTAATTATCAAATTACAATATATTTTCTTATAAATGTGAACTTGTGAAAATGTACGATTATGTACGTATTATTTTGTATGTACACATTAAGGTTCGAAGAAGAATAATAATTATAATTGTTATAAAATTCACAGTACTTCTGCTTATAGCTAGTTATTTTTAAATTTTTATATCCTCTTGATTCATAAATTTTAATTATGATTTTATGTTTTCCTTCATTTTGATTTGCAAGCAGTACCATAATCTTCCAGAATTAACTGACTATCATTCTCACAGTGGCGAAGTATGAAAAAACTTTGGATAAGAACTGAAACCATTGATAAAATTATTATGCATATTATACATATTATACATACAGAAAATTTTTCTTTTGAATTTTAGCTCTCTAAGTTTATTTTTCTTTGAATAATTTGGGTTTGATTTATCGGCAAGAGAAAACAGATTAGGAAGATGGGTGTTAAACAAAAATATGCTGTAGATACAACTTACTTCAGAGTAATATCTTAAAGATAAAACAGGGAGAATTCCAGGTATCTTGATAGTAACTGATTTTTGAGACATTAGAATAACAATAATCCAACATTTTAACAATTTTGGTGGTAAGCCAATCCATGTCGAATAAAATAGATTATTTCCAATTTCATTACACTGAAAATAAATTCTCCTCATTATGCATGTTTAGGCGTTTTAATATAATATTTCTGGATATCAATAATGAAAAATATGTTCAAGATTACCGATTCGATTAAAACTTCCGCTGGCCAAGCAGTTAAAAATAATAATGCACCTCCAGACCATGCAATAGCGATGTATTGGGCTTTGCTTACCAATGGCTCCGACTTTAAAAAAAAGGAAGTTAATTAAAAAAATTATGTATATTAGTAACAAAAAATATAAATATTACATCAAAAATTAGTATTAATTTAATACAGAAAGAAATCTGTGGTTTACTAATTATTTACAGAAAACACATGAATTCCTGCAAAGACGACAGCAATAGTTAGCGTCGCTACAGTTGTGAAGATCAAAAAACGAATTGCTAAACTAACTTCATGCCCGTATCTAAAAAGAAAATTTAAAGAAAAAATATATTATTTAAATAAAAAATGGATAATCATTTTAATACACTTTTAATTAAAGAATGTGAAACAAAAAATGTTACCGTAATTTTAAACTGACTAATAATTGTACATACCTCAATAAATGTTGATGTTTAAGTAGACATTGTGCGAAATCAAAATTATTCCGAATATTTCGAAAATCCTTTGCTAATAATTTAAATCTCACGACATTGAACCAAAGGAGGCTGGCTGGCAAACAATCAAGGGCCATCCCTGAAGAAACTTGAAAACCAACAAATCCTTGATGAACAAAAACTGCCATTCTGGCAACACTTGAATTAAGTGAAAAAGGATATTTGGCATCTGTTGGAAGTGGGATGGACAATATGAATGGACCAATAATGACCAAAATGGCAGCCATGAAACAGCAAAGTGACATCACTAAATGTAGCCCTGAATGTTTATCCACGTAGAACTGCATCAATCTTCTTTCTTCCCTATTTGATTTTCGCAAGAAAGTATTCATTTCACAAAGTAAAATCTAGAACATGTTTAATAATGAAAGAATATGTTAATTTATATATATTTAATATGTTAATTTTAATTATATCATAGATAACTTTTTTTCTTGAATAGGTTGTAAGCTACCAAAATTCTGTAAAAAATAAGTCCATGATGAAGCCATTTAGTCAATTTTTGTGAAAGATATTTAAAAAATAATGCAAATTTAAATGTTTTCTTGAATTTTAAATAAAATCTGAAATAATAAACACTTTTCAATGTTCTCGGGCTCATTTTAAATATAAATTTCCATAGAATCGCACCAGCTTATCACTATTATTGTGTACTTTTTTTCTTGCATGATGCAAGATGTTAAAGTTGGAACCAAAAAGTTGGAACATTCTAATTTTTTTTCTGCTGAGAGAAATATTTTTATAAAAGAATTGAAATAAGTAATCATGAAGTTTTTATAAAATTTATTTAAACAATACATTCATTTGATTTTTATTATTATTTTCCTATAGATGAGATATCTTCGAATTTTTACAACTTTTTGGGTCCGATTTTAACATCTTGCAATATGCAAAAAGTAACACAATAACGGTGATAAGTTAATCCAATTCTGTAGAAACTTACCTTTAAAATGAGGCCAGGAACATTAAAAAACATTTATTATTTCAGATGTTATTTAAAATTTAATAAAGCATTGAAATTTGCATTCTTTTTTTTTAATATCTTCCATAAAAATTGACTAAATGGCTTCACCATGGGCTCATTTTTTACAGAATGTTGGTAGCTTAAAATCTATTCAAGAAAAAAAATGTTATCTATGATGTAATTAAAATTGGGAGGACTTAAGCAATCGTCGAAAAATAGGTGGTCCCACAATTTCTGATCGAGAAGTGGTAGAGAGTTCAATAGGTGCATTTGGCAAATAAAAAGTATAATTTTAATAAAAGTTTTTATTTTCGATTCTATAAATTTATTTTAAAATTATTCACACGTTTAGTATTATTAAAAAGTTACTAAAAAATCTTAATTAACTTAATTAATTGTTAACCCTCTGTCTTCAATATTTCTCTTTAATATATCCTTTTTCTATTTTCTTTTTCTTTGGTATCTCTATTTCGAGAAATTGAAAAGTGAACAATCATACTTCCATTAGAAATATTAAAAAAATATATAAAATAAGAAATGTCATTCTTATTACAAAATTACAAGTAAAGTTTCAGTTTCTTGTTTTGAAAAACAATCAAATTATGATTAATGTTTAATAGAAACTGTTTCACATTCGTTTCCTCTTTATCTTTCCAACAAGTTAGTTTCATATTTTGTAACACTGATTGAATTTTACTCTAATGTTCATCTAAAAAAGACTATTTTTTATAAATTTCACTGAAAAAAGTGAGAAACATACAAGAGTAATAACAAAAAACTTATTGAGTTTTAAACCTGGAATCGATGCCGATGTATCCTGCATATGACAATTTTAGCTGCAGCGAGAGCCACTCCACATGAAACACTAAGTGATTTTGACATAACAAATGGATCATCCCAGTCTTTGTACACCGAGTACCATAAAGGAAAAAGTAAAAACAGGGTTGATATTAAACAAATAAAACACAAACTGTCTAAAATGACTAATTCGAAAGGCGTAGGATCGGATTCCGGTGGCCAGCAGGCATTTAAATTCGTACATATTTTTGTAATTAATAAAAGTCCTTCCGGTGTAATTTTTGGTCTCATTTGTTTTTAAACTGTTACTTATATTTTTCTACTTATCATAAATATTCAGAAAACTGGTCATTTTTTGGCAATATACTGCTTATGATGTAAAGGAAAATTGAAGAGACTGATTCTCTTAAGGAGGAGATTCTATAAACCTATGCTATTCATTAAATGACTTAAGATACTGCGAGACATGAAATGTAAAGTACGTTAGGTAGTTTATAAAAAATTCAGAAGGTACTGCAGAGGTTTCGTATTTCAACTTGTAATTATACCTTATAGTCACACCATATTTAACGCCTACTACGAAAGCTGCTTCCTACTTCGTAAATAAATTAAATGAGAACCAGCTGTACATTTTGCAAAATTTCCTTCTGGATTGATATCATGCATTCTGTTTATTACCACGTAAGTAGGAAATAACACTTTTAAGTTCATTATACGATTAAAATTGAAGGCGTTAAAAGTCGAAAATATTTAAGACAAAATTAAAAAATGGTATTAAAAATCCTTCAAAGTTTAATAGAAACATTTAGTTTTTTGTAGGACAAATTAATGAATGATATAAGTGATTTGGAAGATATAATTATCTTCCAAATCACTTATATCGTAGTATAATTACTACAATCATTGTTACCTTACTTCGTTAATTAATAAATTACATGCGAGTGGTAGCACCTTTGATACGGAAGCTAGTAGTTGTCTATAATTATACGGAGTCCCTCTTGCCATCTAATATTGCTGCAAAATTTATTAGAACTCTTTCGTGAAATGCAACCGTCTGTTTCACATTATCATAACATGCTGTTGCAGAGCTGAAATTATTTGAAAATATATAAAGGATATTATTTCCTTTCAAAGTTTCTTTTTGCAGCATTTTTGCACAAACATTGTTTTTATTAGAGTTTTGGCTGATAGAAATTTAATTACTCGTTAGATAGTAAGTCCTTAATGAATAAATAAAACAATAATTGGTACTTCTCTAATGTTGCTAAAATAAATGGTAATTTTTTTCTCTAAAATAGTTTAACATGTGTCGAAGTTCTATGAAAAAGGCCAAAGAAAAAGGCAGTGTCTCCATTACAAGGAAAGATGTTGCAAAGATATACAAAAATGCAATGTTTGGTGTAATAATGTTAATAACTCTCGAAGTAATGATAATTTTTTAAAATTCTTGACCTCGTTTTAAAGATAATTTTCTATACAAGTGTGATAAATAATCTACTAAATTGAAAAAACTTCCCTTCAAAGCGTAAGTCTTTTTTTTCTATAAAATTATGCACCTCCACTGTTAGAAAAATCTATATTAAGTTTCATATACTGTATATGAAGCAAATATGCATAACAGACATTGAAATCTAGTACACACGCATATTAAATTTAATACAAAAGTATCTTAACCCTAATATAAAATGTATTAGTTTTAATATAAATGTGTAGTAAGTTTAACGTACATTGTATATTAATCGTCAGCTAAGGTACAGTATATTAAAATTAAGATACATGTACATTAATCTTAAAAATTATCTGTATATTAAATTCAAGATCATTTCTAACAGTGTATTGTTTAATTTTTACGACTTTTTTGTGCATTGAGAAAAAAATTTGGTTAATTGAAACAAATCGTTTAGTTGATTTAAATCAAAATGCTGGTTAAGGTTTCCAAATTTTTATTGAGTCAACCAAATGTTTTGTTGATTGAACCAAATCTTTGGTTGAGTATACTAAATTATTTATTTTTGGTTAAATCAAATAAAACTTTTGGTTGACTCATTCAAATATTTGGTTGTCCGTATAATAACCAAATTTTATGGTTGAACCAATTAAAATTTGATTGATTCAACCAAATATTTTTCCCCGTGTGTAAATTTCAGTTTCTTGGTTTTTGAAGGAAACAAGTTGCTAAGTTTTTTAAAGTAACGATTAAAATTTTATGGAAAATTGCCCTTAAAATTAGCCTAAACCTGTTTTAAAATATTAATTATTTTGAGGGATGTTAATTATTCTAACAAGAATTGAAACTTTTAGTACATATTTATGCAATATATTTTTGCAGAATTCACATATTGCCTTTTTTGACTTTTATTAAATGTAGAATTTTAATATACATTTTAAACTATTTTAGAGGAAAATATGCATCTCTTACATTTGTCAGCGTCTCCAAGATATACTTTTTAGAAAAAAATCTTTTTATATAAACTTCGTCCTGATTTAAAATGCATCATATGTTACTAAAATATATCATAAACATGCAGTAAGAAAAAATAGTTAATAATGTATACATAATTTTACTGAAAATTAATTTAGCTCTTCTACTAAAAACTAAATAATAGGTACATTCCTTCAGATGTGCTTTTTTCATAGCTTTTTCAGCACTTTTTCATTAAATCTTCTTTTTCATTAAATCCTAAAAAATCCAATTTTTTTCAAAATTAAAAAATTGTTGGTTAATCTCGTTAGGCTGCATTACTTGAAATAGTCCCCCACTTATTACCTAACAAGGTTCATCGTTCTCCATTTCTCTTCTCTCCCACTACTAGTCCTCGAAGAAATAAGAAAGTTCTCTAGACTTACCTTGAATGTTCACAAGATTCTAGTATCATCCGGTATGGATTTTGACGTAGGCTGATTTTGAACAATTCTATCGTTTTTAAATTAAGTTTTTGAAAATGCTGTGATATTTCTGGTCTATAAAAATACAATATGTGGTTTATACTCTTGTTAACAATTTGTGGTAAGTGGAAAGTGACTTCATATTGAATTTAATCATTACAAAGATGATAAGGTGAACCTGCGATGTAAAGAATAATTTTTTCAAGGCCATATTTTTCCTTATAAAATAATTCTTGTTTATTCACTATATATTTCTGTTATTTCTATTGTTAATCCATGTGGAAAGGGTGAGAACAAAGTAAAATAAATTTAATAAAGTGTTGGGAACCAAAATAAAGAATGTGAGCCGAACAAAGACTTTAATTGTTAAAAAAAAGTGTTTAGTTGCAAGTGAGGAAAATTGAGTTTTGCAATTTAACGGATTGTTTTGATGATTATATTAAATTAAAATATTTATTTATTAATTTATGATCAAGTTTGATTATTTTGGATATTTTTTTATTCATGCAAGTGCTTCTTTTCCTAATGAACGTTGATGGGTTCTTCTGTCTCGCTCCTGATTTGTAATCTTTTAGAAATCTGAAAATGAGTATTCAGTTTTTTTTTAAACAATGAAGATTGTTTTTTAAACCCTTTATAGTCGCAACTGGAGATGCACTGCGACTGGCGGCCTACATCTCTTCAGGAGGCCTTCATGGGGAAATTCGTTTTGAGCCAGGAAAAGTTGAGAACGTGAAAATCCGATTTTTCTTAAACACTACTCTTCAGTATCCGGACCAGCTATGGGAGTGGTCAATTACTCAATTTCCTGTAGATTATACTGTAATCAATGATCGGTGTGAAGAACAAAACCTGGGAAAAAGGTGCCTTCATTATATTAATACATTACATTATAATATTAATGCAACTAAGATTAATATTTATTAATGTTAATAAACTATTTAAATTATTGAAAGCTATTTAAAAATTTTTAGTGTAATAGACCTGACAGAGTTAGTGGGTCCTTTGCAAATGCCTGGCAATGAAACAGGTTCAGTTGAAGTACCAGGACTTAATTTAACTGGAGAAAAAGGACTTTGGGGCAAAGGTCTAGTCCTTAAAGACACCTACAGTCCTAGAATTATATGTGCTTCGATTACGGTAAATTTTTGATTAATTTAAAACATAAAATGAAGGTAAATACGAAAGAAAGTGAATTTAAGTGTAAATGGATGATTGTAGGCACTTGATCGAAATGCAGAAAAAGTGGCTGAAGCTCGTTTTCATGGACCAGTTGCTGGTACTGTCTGGTTTCGATGGCTAGGTGGTCAAGCAGGAGAAAATACTACCGATACAATAATTTATTCTAATTTGCACCATGTGGATCAGTATGTTTCGACTACTGTCGATTTTACTGAACATCACTGGAAAATTTATGTTACAGACATTTTTGAACCTGGAAAAGGTATTTCAGAAAACAAAATACCCATAAAATGCATTCAAAGATTACTTATTTTATTGAATTTTTTTAAAGGAAATCTTTGACTTGGAATAAGACTTTAGTTTTGGAGTAATTCATAAGCATTGATTTTACATAAAAGAATTTGAAAATAAATTAAAATAAATAATTATATTATTGTCCACAGATAAAAATAACTGCAATATTCTCCAGACGGTTTTCGATCCAGATAATGCTGGCAAAGACAAGTCAATTGGTGACATTGACATGCGATTGGGAAAAATCAAAGTTGCTACAAACCCGACTAGAAAGACCAGAATTTTTTATCGAGATCCAGATCTCGATCTTTTACCTACCGATGTTATTGGATCACATCGCTTGTTATATTTAGTGGTTTTTCATCCAACTCACAGCGATTCTTTCCTGGCTTGTGCCAAAATCAAATATCGCAAATCAATTATGGCCAAGTGAGTATTTTTTATATTTTATAAAAATCATTTAAAATTTGAACTAAAAATCAAATTTTAATTTTTAAACATTTTAAATTAAATTTTAGGGCTTTGATCAACTCTCATGGCATTAAGGGAGAGGTCACGTTCACTCAAGAATCTCCATTTGATCCGACTTGGTTGAATATTTCCTTAAATCCTGTGAATGATCTGGAAACTAGATTACGTTATGAGACAAAAATTGCAGCATACAGAATTCACGAATTACCTGAAGAACCTGCAAAATTTTTGGAAAAAGTTGGTGAACCTTGTACAACCACTAAAAAAATGTACAATCCACTCAACGTTGATGAAAAGGAAGTACCACCACCAGGTAAAAAGAAAAATCTTTTTTCAAAAGTATTAATCTTCTATAATTACTGTATTTTTTATGATTTATTTAAAATATTTTTTAAGTATTAATCTTCTATAATTACTGTATTTTTTATGATTTATTTAAAATCTTTTTTAAGTATTAATCTTCTATAATTACTGTATTTTTTATGATTTATTTAAAATCTTTTTTTAAGTATTAATCTTCTATAATTACTGTATTTTTTATGATTTATTTAAAATCTTTTTTTAAGTATTAATCTTCTATAATTACTGTATTTTTTATGATTTATTTAAAATATTTTTTAAAAAATATTAATCTTCTATAATTACTGTATTTTTATGATTTATTTATCAGGTCTTGGAACCCAAGATCAGTACTCTATAGGTGATTTATCAGGGAAACTTTATGGTCGAAAAGAAGGATCATTGCATATTGATATTCTTCCTGGAAGTTCCAAATTGAGTGGACTTTACTGGGACACCAATCTTCCTCTTTCAGGATCTCACAGCGTTGTGCATCGATCTTTGGTACTTCACAAGTACGTTAAATGATTTTACATTTCATATGATTTTACAGATATACGGAAGAAAATGGAAAACAATGTCAAAGAAAAATTATTTACATTTTACCAATTGTAAATAAAAAAATACTAAAAGTTTTTGTTACATTTGTAGATATAATGAGACTGATAACAAAAGTATCATGCCTTGGGTCTGTGGAATCATTTTCCTTCATTCGACTAAGAATGCTGGACCAATTCCAATAACAACTGCTGAAGTAATATTTCGATATCCCTTAGTTGGTAAAATAATCTTTCGTCAGCCAACAGACGAGCCTGAGATGGACACTACAATTTTAGTGGAAAATCTAGTTCATGCTGATGGTACTTCATTAAATAACTCTGTTGATCATAGGTAAATTTTCTTCAAATTAAATCAGAAATAATTATCTTCTTTTGAAAATTATTTTGGTTTTGAACTTGGAAATAAAATTATGATTTTTAATTAATTCAGATGGATGATTCATGATCTACCGCCTGGAAAAGATTATTACAATTGGACAGGAAGGTGTCTCAGTGTTGGTGCATCATATAATCCTCACAAGGTTTTTATTATTATTATTGTTCATCAGAAGTTCAGTTCATATTGAATATTTTAGACACAATTTTTAATTGAAAAACTGTTTCATACTTTCTTTATTAATTTTATTGATCATTTCAGATTGAATGGGGTTTGAATCAACCGAATCGATGTTCCCCCTATGAAATTACCCTTTGTCGTTTGGGCGACTTGACTAGACTTGGAACCCTGGATATTGCAGGGAGAAAGATTTTCGGATCACAATTGACAAGAAAATTATTCACTGACAATGATCTTCCCTTATCTGGGCCAAATAGCATATTAGGAAAGAGTTTAGTCATTTATGATGATCATGGCCCAAAAGCAAGAGGAGAGAGACTTGCTTGTTCACTGTTCGTAAAAAGAATTTTCATCTTTTGTTGAAATTTAATTATTAAATTAGGAATTTTCATTTCGTATTAATTTGTATTTTCATTTTTATATTAAGAATATACTTAATGATACTAATGATACTTAATGGATACTTAAGGATACTTAATGATGTCACGAATTACCGACCGACTTTTTATTTATATTCAGCGGGTTTATTAAGAGGGAATTTCAAATATAATGCTAAAACTTTGGGAAATGATAAAGAATATATCAAAGAAACGATGTCTGGTCCGTTTCAAGTTTTATTTTAAAGAAAAATTATTTTTGAAACATTTTTTTTTTCGAAATAAAAACTAAAACGCACCAGA
>JBAGKK010124846.1:0-25019 GCA_037177015.1 Euceroptres primus
TTTCTCATCATATTTATCGTAAGTAAGCTTACTGCGTTTCTTCTGAACTATGAGTTCTGAGCCTTTTGTGTTATGATATCAATCATAAATCTTTGGACTGGAGTGTCCATTCATTTGCATCCATTGAATTCACTTACACTTATCGCTGGATTATGGACAACTGGATTTCGGGCCGGCTTCATGGTCGTTCATGCTTCACTGATTCTGTCTCCCCCCCCCCTCCCAAGCGTCCCTTGATCGGCCTACATTGCTCGATCAGTCAGGGCTGCCAGAAGTTGTTTACATCGCGACTCTCTGCGCATTTACTTTTGTACGCTCAGAGACTATAAACGCGGTCCTGAATGTTGACATAAGATTGCTCGCTCGTCGCTTTAAATCCGGTTCAAACTGGATTTTAATAGCATTGAATTAAGGACAGTCTACCCCCGAGCCCAACCCGTAATCCAGCGATGAGTGTAAATATTAAGTGTCATTACCTACTACTGCACTAGGTCCTGGAAGTGATGACAACTGCTTTGAAAAGAGATGTGTAGAATGATTCACTTTCCAGCCCAGTCAGTAACGAAGCCAGCAAAGGCGCGCTGCCCTGAAGGGGGACGTTAGGGTGTGAGAATGAAGCTGTAGCACCGCTCAGACAATTTTATTTTAAGGTTATGTTCCAGATTTTCTAGTTATATCACTGAACTGATACTATATATGAATTCAGCAGCTTGAAATCCTTAATAAAACCATGTTTCACCATCATATACTAAAAAATACAATTTTTTGAGGTTATGTCGAAAACTAATCGTGAAAGGTGCTATTTTGATCTCAGATTCGGATTCAGCGTCTCAAAATACATATGAATACACGTGTCTCGTCAAAAGTACCAGACTTTTTTTTTGTGTGTGGCTGTGTTATTCTAATAATAATTTCTATACTGACAAAAATATGAATATATACTTGTTTTTAATTTCTTAATATTCGATATTTGTACTATTGTGCACTTAAAATAATCGTAAAGGCTACATCTTTGTAGTGTACTAATTATACTCTTGATCTAGTTACGTAATAAGGGTGATTTACCCTTGAACTACTATTAAGTATGCACGCCTAATAAAAATTAATACTGTACTGAAAATGTTTCATCATTGCAAGCATTTTTAATAAATTGCAAATTTTTTTGAAACCTGTGTAATGATTATTATTATTTACTTTATTTAGAAAACAGTATTTCGAGTAGGGGTTCATTGATCTCAAAACTTTATCAACAATAGAAAATAAGAGTTTCTTTCGTATGTTACATATTTTAGAATAGTCAGGTTGCGTATCGGTAACATTTGAATTATTGCAATAAAAAAAATGTTGTAAAGAAAAATTTTTCAGGGATTTTTAACACCTAGATAACTACCCCTAATAAAAGTACGTAAACTTTTAATCTGTTCCAGTATTTACAAGCACTTATATTATATATTGAACGAATTATTTGAAACGCCGTATGTGCTTTTGAAATATAAAGTGATATATGTTAAGGGTTTTTACCCCAAAAAGTCAACCCCAACTGCAAAAATGGAATTTATGTAATACATTTCATTATTGCTAGCATTTTCAGTTCTTAAAAATACAAATTATTTATTTTTTTCTACGTATATAACGAAAAACGCATGTTACATATACAAATTTTGAGGGTGGGTTTCACCCCTCAAAACCCCGTATGAGCTGATAAGAAAAAATACGTGTGGCTTAGTTTTTTGAATGCTGCAAAATATCTGGAAGCGAACAAAATCGGAGGGGGACACCTACCTAATTCTCCTTGTAAGCTCATATGAGCTCATATTAGGGCTTACATGAGCTCATATCAAGGCTCATATTAGAGCTGATAAGAGCTAATGTAAAGATACAACGATATTCGGGAATTTTAAAACAGCCTCGACGGCGGCGGCGTAGGCAATATCTTTTTATAATATAGGAAGATTGTTACGAGCGATTCGGACAGGGAAGTTCTTTTTTTAAATTCAAATAAGTGTTAGAGCAACATAGTGCGAGAATTCTCTCGCAGTATATTACTTCAACGCTTTGATTTTCAGCTAAGTTATGAGCTCCGGAAACCAATTATATTATTCCAAAATTCTAAGCTGCATTGAATCCTCAATATAACTTCTTGATCCTTCATGTTTTTCAGGAATTTTTAGTATTACTGTTCACCATATTTTAATAGTAAAATTTGATTGTCGAACGACAAATAACAATGTACTTCGCCAGAATGAGAGAATATGTGTATAGGCAAGTATGTGTATAAATAAGAAGAAGAATGGAAGTGAGAAGGAATCAGATTTTCTAAGGAATGACTCGCTCGGTCATTCCGTCGAGGCCCATCGAGGTTTAAATCAAAATTCGCAGTTTAACAAGTCGTCTTGAGAAATAGAGAAATCCAAACCGGTAGATTCCTCTGTTCGTCCGTGGGTCCGGAACTCTAAACTAACGAGTTAGATTTTTGCAAATCGGGATAGTCTATCTTTGTAAGTGCGTTGAAACACGCCATAACATTGTAAAGTGTGCTACCAGGGGGCACTTTTAAATAGTTTATTGGACGGACGTAAAACTATTAGATTTTTCATCCGACGGGTGCCAGTCAGAAAGTTGAGGATGATTGAGGAGTGGTAAGTTCATTCTCGAGCAGTGGAATTTTTTCTGGTAATAAAGAATTTGTCATTGGCATATAAATGCAATTTAGTCTCTACTTGTAGAACTAAAATCGAAAACAAGCAAGCCCGTTATCCACGGATAACGAATCATCCCCAACTTGGTGCCGATAAAAAGTGTGTGAATATTCGCGAGAAAGGACTTAAGCCATTTAAAAGTGACGAAACGAATTTAAATTCCAGCCCAACTACGGGAAATAGATGCCAGAAGGAAAACCTTCCTTCTCATCTCCATTCCTCAGATCTGGTAGTGTTAAGGCACTAGTAAGGACATCTAGGATAAGGTGACCAACAAAAATGTAACGTTCTAATCTATTTTAAAGCACAGGTGTTAGTTTCTTATATTGATCAAATTTCTAAATTTTTGTCCATCTAAATAAACTCCTATTTAACTTAGGATTCTTGGGTCTAAAACAATCGTTTACTTTCTTGCTTTCAACCCTTATTTTTAAATCCTTAAAGTCAAAAAGAAAGTATAAAAATAACTAGGAAGGCGGCAGTGAACTGACAAGGAGAGAGTAATCGATTCCATAAATAAAAACAAGTCTCCATGGACTTGGCAGCTTGATAGCCTCCAGGTGCACCAAAAATTAATTATTTAAATTAATAGCGTTCATTCGTGACAGAGATGAATAGTACTAAAATGTAACGGCATTATTATTAAATTAAAAACGTTCAAAGTTAATAAATTCTTAACGTTTTTAATTCATGTCGTTTAACTTGCTATTATTATAGTATTGTAGGTCAAATGATTTTTTGGTCAGTATAAACAGTTAATTATCTAAACAGTCATGACATTTTGGAAGCAGTAGTAGGGAAAATATGCTGTTTAAACTATTCTATATCCAATATGACGGACTGGGGCTCTAAAGCCCTTTTTCTGATACATATGCTTATATAGCATAGTCTTTAAATTATGCATTATAGTGAAGCAACTTCACACTGAGAGAAGTTTATTAAATTATGTCTAATGCGATAAACTTCCCACTGATGGGCAGATTAATGGAGGAGCATTTTATTCATTCTCGTTGACATTTCATGAATGTTTTCGCAAGATGGCACGACGTAGAAATTTTCTCTTCGTAGACTGTGTTCAGCACATTTCAACGAATATTTTTATCATGGAATGAGAGCTGGGTCTCGATAGGCACTTTTTTCAGCCCAAATACAAAAAACGCGAATGGTTTCCTTTATAACAAAATTCAAATTAGTATATTTTGACATCTTAAATCTTAATTAATAGCATCAGAATATCGCATTATGTATGTAGTTTATAAAATTTCTAAAAAACCTAGCCATTTTAATCGTATATGATAATTCTAATCGTTTCTTGGGATACGTGTTTCACACCAAAAGAACGGAATTTCAAAATAGGTAGACAACTTCAACTGCCTAGGTATGCCGTGAAGAATAATTTTAAATTAAAAGAGATGAAACTTTGCATGTGGGTTATTTTTCATGGGAAAATTATGGAAGTGCCAGTCTGGCACCTTCCCACTGGTTGTTGCATATTTATTTTTACAATTGAAATTGTTAAAAAATTTATGACTTTTGTAGCATAGTTTGGCTGTTTGTTACCTTGGGTCGGTAATGCAAATTCTTATAATCGGTCGCATATTTCTACCTTCCCGACATACACTTATCGGGAACCATTAGAGGCAATGGTTTTTATCGGTATTTTTTCATTGACAGGTAAGTTTGTTTTTGAAAAATACTAAAAAGTAGGTTTCTACAATATCATTGGTGGATAAAGTAGAGCGGTCGGTAATTTTTGGAATGATTACTTTTTACTCAGTCGGTAAAGTAGGCAGAAATTGCACATGCGCATACTCGATTTTGAATTTCTGGCGGCATGGAGGTTATGTATAATGCCCGTAATAAATATACCTATTATGATACCCTCTCTAACACTCCACAACCTCAAATTTATGCCCACTACCACCTCAAATTTATATTAGTTTGTTAAGAGCGCCATTAATAGGCTTATGATTAAACTATGCGATTGTGTATGATTTTAAAGAGTAAGCTGCAGTGAAGGCGGGAAAATTGGTTCAAGATCGAATTTTTGAACGCACGTCCACTAAGGCCTGATTGAGGAATTTATTTGCACCATCACCACCACCACCACCACCACCTCCTCCTCCTCCTCCGCCACATCCAAAACGTAGTCAGGGCGCTAAAGCTTCGAACCTTGGACTTTAGGGTATAAGAGAAAATTTGATGACATAAGTTAGATTCTGGCCCACACAATACGATCCTAGAGTCTCGGGAATAGAGCTAGTCGGGAAGTTACTTTATTATTGCAAAATAGAAGCCGCGCGCGGTACTTTTTTTTAGTTTTTTCACAACAGTTCGTTAAATATCGATTTTAGTCCAAAAAGTTACACTTTTATAAAATTTCCAGAACAAAATTTCCCATGAGATAAGTGCTCGCAGAAAATTGAAAAAAAATTTTTGTTGCAAAATTGAGGTTGAACATAAAAAAGAGACAAAAGTCTGAGTATTAAAAAATGATATTAAAAAATGATATAAAAAAATGTCGAAAGTTATTAAAAAGGGATAGTCAAAATGCTTAAGAGTATATCTAGCGAATGAGCCGGGGTCCATCCTTAAATATCAAAATGGCGGCCTATTGCAAAATTGCTTATGCGAAACCTTCAAATTGTTACAACTTTTAAACGGTTTGGAATTTTGTAACGGCTCACAATGCAAATTAAATCCATCTAAAGTGCAATTCGAATTTAAAAGATTAGAATCGTCGGGGTTTTTGAAATTCGAATTGCATTTCAGATGGGTTTAATTTCGAACCCAACTGAATAATTTCGATTTCGAGAAATCTTGCATTCAAAGAGAGCCTAGAAGCTTCAATTTCTTCTTGAATTAAACTCAATTTCGAAGAATTCAATGTTCTAACCGTGGCCGAATAGTTATCAATTTGCATTGAAAATTCGAACTGACAAACTGCACACCTCTAGATTGTGGGTATTTTGGAAGATTATGAAAATATGAAAAGATTATATCATAAAACTTATATGTCCAATAAGGTTTCTATTTTTGGTGTTCATATTATAGGTTACGTACTTACAATTGATTTAACTGAACCTAAATTAAAACAATTTATAGCAAGTTAGTTTAAACATATTTCGCTCTTTTAAGCGACGGCGAACATAAATTATCATCTTGTACCTCAGTAACAATAGCATACGAAATGGTATCTACGTCAAAAGATTGATTAAAATTTAAGAAATTTTGATTAGACCGAAATCAAATTCAAAATCCTATTTAACGTCCAATAATCAAGTTAGTATGTAAACTCTTGAAAAAAACCCAAGAATCCACCGACCAAATTTGGACAAACATCGTGAAATACTTCCTTATAAAACCAAAAAAGGGCCCAACAAAAAGAACCCACAAAAATAAAAAAGAGGAAAGAAAAATGAGAAGGCAACCAACCAAATCCACTTCCTTCTCTTTTTTTATTTCTCTCGTCTTTTTTTCCACCACCGTCAAATTACAATAAAGAAACATGCAAATATGGAACATGCAAATATATTTTCCGACGTTTCGGCATTCACCCAGCATCCTTGTCAAGAAAATACACTTTGAGAAACCTGGAACCAGCAGAAAGCACGAAACTTTCTCGCCGATACCCAAGACTCAAATGAGGGTCGAAAGAGAAAACCATTACACACATCCATCCATCTTAAACACTCAGAAAAAGAGAAAGTAAAGGAAAATAAAAAATTTATGGACTCTCACAGTTAAATATAATTAATCATATTAGCACAACTCTTGTTCAATTTATCCAAATCAGTCATTAAATTAATAGATGACTCTTTTTGTTTTTTGATATAGAGCATTTCCATAAATTTTCTTTTTCCCTTATTACTTTTACTATGTAAAATTTGAACATTATCCCAATCAAACTCATGCTCCACATCAACAAATTCCCTAGTACGTAGTAAGAACACAGAAAGTCCCTAGTAAAAACACAGAAAAAATTGAAGGAATATAGTGCTGTTAATACTTTTTTTCTTCCTCTTTTTGACCAAATTTCGAAAACTATTGAAATTATGTTAAAAAAGTTTAGGATTCATACTATTTTCCGTATACCATTTAAAATGTATTCAATAATGACTTTTTGCACGGATCCTTTGGATAGGCTTGAAAGGGGTGATGTTGTCTACAAGATCACTTGTAAGATCTGTAAGATGAATTTTGTTGGACAGACTGGTAGAACTCTTAATACTAGGGTGGAGGAACACAAAAATGATGTTCGTTTAGGACGTTCTTATAAGAGTGTTCTTGCTAGACATACTAGGGAATTTGTTGATGTGGAGCAGGAGTTTGATTGGGATAATGTTCAAATATATAGTGAAAGTAATGAGAGAAAGAGAAAATTTATGGAAATACTCTATATCAAAAAACAAAAAGATTCATCTATTAATTTAATAACTAACTTTTTTTGAGAGTTTACATATTAATTAAAATCATTTTAATAAAATATGACATACAATTCATTAACAAAAGAAAAGTAGTCATTAATAGGACTTTGGAGGGATAATTCGATAATTCTGATGAGCGGAGATGAAAGTACGGAAAAAAAACAATGAATTAAAAAGAAACATTACTCTACGTGCTTTTGTTGATGAATTAACTAATTATGCAACTAAGCTCCGGCCTCCTCTCTCCGGCTGGCCCCTTCCTCTCATGACGTCACACTCTCGGCTGCCCGCAGCAACGCGCTGGGCATCGGGCGGCAACGCACTCGCCCGCATTTTTTTCCGACGATGCTTGTGCAAAAAGTATTGATCCAAATGCATTGAAAAAACTGTACTTTTGTAGTATATTTTCTACAAGCACTGTACCAAATTTCCAGTAAAAATATTGATTAGATCACGAGCAATCGTTAATTAAGTGAAAATGCGATATCTCGGCTCCTATTGGTCCGATCGTAAAAATCAAAAAATGATTATTCAAGTTTTTATTAATACATTGCATTGAAATTAGTTGCAATACTGTAAGGTTGCAAATAACAGAGATACGGCCCTTAGTTATGGATTTTTTTCAGTTATTAATAATCAGCCGGCCGAATTGTGAAGCTCAAAATTTGTATTTTTGCCCACCTATAGTATTTTTAAATACCTTTAATTTGCATTGTGAGCCGATACAAAATTCCAAACCGTTTAAAAGTTGTAACAATTTAAAAGTTTCGGATAAAAAATTTTGCAATAGACCGCCATTTTGATATTTAAGGATGAACTCCGGCTCATTCGCTAGATATACTCTCACGCATTTTGACTATTCCTTTTTAATAATTTTCAACATTTTTTTATATCATTTAATAATACTCAAACTTTTGTCTCTTTTTTACGCTCAACCTCAATTTTGCAACAAAAAAATAATTTTTTCAATTTTCGGCGAGCGCTTATTTCATGGGAAATGTTGTTCTGAAAATTTTATAAAAGAGTAACTTTTTGCCCTAAAATCGATATTTAACGAGCTATCATGACAGTGATCCCAATTCTCGGATTTTTTTGCACTGCGCATGCGTCGCGCCGGCTACCGGATTGATAACCGTTAGCACGCTGATTTGAAATTATAAAAATATTCAAATATAATATTTATAATAAATGAATGAAAAATGAAGAATTCAATATTTTGAAAATTTGCAGTCTACATTTTTAACTCCTCAGATATATCGAATTTTTTGGGTTCATTTTGACTCAAAGAAAGTCCTTATGAGTAGAAAAAAATTTTATGGACATGTTTTCATCTACGCAAGAAATAATTGCTAATTACAGGGGTACATTCAAATATAATTTTCTCGTGTGGAATAGCATATAAAAGAATGAAAAAGATTAGGAAGATTCTTTACACTCCAAAAAGTGTAAAAGAATTTAACTGTAAACTCTGCTTAAAATAAATTTCTTGAACATATTTTGCTCCCGCGCAAAACCAAGCTATATTCAAGCCACATTCATTACACTTCATGGAGTTTCCAATGTACAATTTTTAAGGATAATTTCGTTTTCGATTTCTAAAATTTTTTATTTTAGACCGCCTAACGGAGATAGGCGAGGAATAGAAACTCAGTAAACATTACAAGTAACAGATACGTATATTGGAGGTAACATGTTACGTTATTTATTTAACCAAAAAGTTACCTACTACACGTAGTTACGTGTCTTTAGTTTCGTAAAATTTACGTTACACTGTAACCTAATTGTAACGTAATAATGTATACATGTAAAAAATATTTATTTTCAAGTAAAATTACTTCATTTTTATGTAATGTAGGATCTCATTATCATATCAATATTATCGGAATTTAAAAGATTCAAAACATATTTGAAATTAGCACAAAAAAGTGCTCGATTAAAAAAATTATCTAATGCAAGAGGTTATTATGTATATTCTTATATTGCAACAATAATTTTTTTCATAGTAAAATCATCTTCGGGAGATTACAAACTCCCGCAAAAATGCACTTTTTAGAGAATCGTAATTTTTTCCTGAAAATGAGACCTCCAAAAAATCTGAGGCTTTGCACATAAGTTCCACTTAATTTAATTTTCTCACACGATTTACTCACTGTTCAAATTTTACGAAAGCGTTTTACATAATTTTAAAACTAGTCGACTTTAAAATTTAGACTCATTGATGTTGCTGTATAGAATCGAGATAATTTTTGCTTCCTTTAGAAATAAGGAAACAAATTTATTTGATTACTCAATATGAGGAAGCATAATATTGATGAAATTAACACAATTAACCCTAGAAGCCCATACTCTGGTCTGGTGGACCGACGCGTTATTTGAAAGTTCGTTTATTTGAAAGCAGTTAAAGGGCGACACTTGGGACCAGTGCGGGATAAAACTTTAGGTAGAACCTAATTCGTACGGTATGCTATGCAGCTCAGTAGCGCAGTAGCAGCGGCAGTGAAAACATTTAAAGTGTATTGTCGGTCTGTGGGACCAGAGTGTGGCTAAGTCGTCGGATTTGCTGAAAAAGTTTAAGTACCATTTTTTAATTTTAAAAGTTATTATTAGCACCCTACTATAATAATAAACAATTAATGATTTTTAAAACACATTTTTAATTTAAAAAACATGAAAAAAAGAAAATAATATAGACTGTGAATCAAATTAACTCATTAGGGCCCAGGCAAAAACTGGGGCAGATAACATCAAATTAACTATTCCATTCATAACATAACGGAAAAATAAAATACACGTATTTTTCTTTTGTTATTTTCTATTGTTTATAAAAAATTATTTAAACAAATTAAACTCAAACTCATTCTTTTAAAAAACTGACTGCACCAATCGTTTCTACAGGAAGAATGATGAAGAAAACCTATATAACATTTTTTAGTCAGACTTCAATTTGTTAGTATCAAACGGTCATAAACAATTGCATGATGGAGAGTGAAAGTGACATGTCAAATTCCAAGCAAAAACTGGGGCAGATAGCATCAAACTAACTATTCCATTCATAGCATAACGGAAAAATAAAATACATGTATTTTTTCTTTTGTCATTTTCAATTGTTTATCATTAGTTTGATTAGTTTGATGCTATCTGACTCGGATTTTGCTTGGGACTTGACATAGTCACTTTCACTCTTCATTATGCAATTGTTTATGACCGTTTTATACTAACAAATTGAAGTCTGACTAAAAAATGTTATATAGGTTTTCTTCATCGTTCTTCCTGTAGAATCGATTGTGCAGTCAGTTTTTTAAAATCGTGAGTTTTAGTATAATTTGTTTAAATAATTTCTTATAAACAATTGATTATAACAAAAGAAAAAATACGTGTATTTTATTTTTTTGTTATGCTATGAATGGAATAGTTAGTTTGATGCTATCTGCCCCAGTTTTTGCCTGGGCCTTAATGGGTTAAATTCTGAATGCGAGCATGGTCCGAAGGCTTCTCGCCTGTGATCAAAGAAAACATTCTCTTGCTCCGAACTTATGCATGTAGGGCCATTCAGATTCCAAGTGTAAATAAAATAAAATAATAATATGAATAAATATAAATAATATAAATAGAAGAAAAGAAACGAATGTTTATGTTGTTTTTCATATTTTTTCCAGGCATAATGGAACGGCGTTCCAGATCTACAAATGACGTGCATCTTGCATTTCAAAATTTGGAACCTGACTGCGAAGACAGCGAGTCAGAGAAAGAGATTGATCATGTGGAAAAGGAAAGCACATACGATTCAGAAGAAGACGTGCACGATCCAGACGATCCCGCCTTTGTAATGCCAGAGACCAAAGAGGGAGATGAGGTTGTTGACGAGGCAGATATGCAGCGAGTGGTACCGCTTTCACCGGCCAGAAGACGAAAGACAACAGGAGCAGGTAGATCAGGTAAACCGAGTACCGTTATTCGAGCTCCAGTAATGAAATGGCCCGAGGATCCGCCTGAAATGCGCGGCAAGAGAAAATCCAGTAAGCAAACTTCACATTTACCGGAAGCTAGGGGAGCTGCAATGGACGTTCCTTCGTCTATCGAAGCCTGGTCCTTATTGCTTACCGACGAAATGCTTGTATCGATTGTTTTATATACGAATGAGGAAATACGTCATGCCATCGAAAAATGACGAATGCGGCCGCGCTAAAGAACAAACCATTTGTTATGGATTTGTATCATAAAAACACCTATATCGTAGAGATAAAAGCTTTTATAGGCTTGTAATTTTTACGCGGTAATTTTTAAAGTCTCGATGACTTATGTAAAATCTTTACGGGAACCGAAATCTATATCGCTTTTTAGCGCGGTTATGTCTCGTCATAGATTTGTCTTTCTTCTTGCAAATTTGCGATTTGACCTTAAAAATACTCGGGCGCAGCGTAAACTAAATGATAATTTTTCTCCGATCCGTGAGCTATGGGACGAGTTTATTGACAATTGTCGTACATTTTATACTCTTTCTGAAAATGTAACCATCGACGAGCAGCTGCTCTCTTTTCGGGGAAACTGTCCGTTCCGAATTTTCCTAAAAAGTAAACCGGATAAATACGGGTTGAAAATTGTCATGCTCAACGATAGCAAAACTTTCTACATGTTAAATGCTATACCGTACGTCGGAAAAGTAACCACCGATGGTCGAGAAAGCATTCCAGCTTATTACGTACGAGTTCTCTCTGAACCGATACACGGACCGAACCGTACTATCAAGTGTGATAATTGATTCATGTCTGTCCCTCTCGATGATTGAATGAGGAAAAAGGATTATAAGTTGAAAATGGTAGGGACAATTCGCAAAAACAAAAGAGAAATCCCTCTCAATTTCAAGACTGAAAAAGAAGTTAGGACTTCGCTGTTTGCCTACCATGATGGGAAAACACTTCTGTCTGATACTCCAAACAAAAATAAAATTGTGTTAGTGTTATCATCTCTCCACACCACCGGTAAAATTGATTCTGAAACCGGTAAGCTAGAAATGATTCTCTTTTACAATTCTACCAAGGGAGGGACAAACACGTTTGACCAATTATGCCACGCGTATACAACTTGCCATATGACTCGACGTTGGCCAATGTGTATATTTTACGGCATGTTGGATCAGGCAGGCATAAATTCGATGATTTTGTACACATTCAATCAGCGAAATGAATTTTTGGCCAGGCGAGAATTCTTACGGCAACTAGCGCTCGAACTGATGAAAGGGCTACTTATGAAAAGGTCGACAATTGAGACCTTTCAAACGCCATTGCGTATGTGTATTGAAGGTATTGTTGGTCCGCTCGAGGAAAATCCTCGCGATCTACCCGCAACGAATAAATTACAACAACAAAAATTATGTCATGTGTCCATCGCAAAGAAGCCGTAAGACACAATATATGTGCATGCGTTGCCACAAACCAATGTGCGCAGAGCACGCGTGAAAGTTATGCTGTGTGTGTGTGCTACAGTAGTGTAAATTTACATTACTTCTTTGTATTAATTTTTTACCTTTTTACCAAACATCTTTCTTCGTAATAAAACATGTGGATCAAAATATTTACGCGTTATTATTGTACCAGCTCATCTCCTTGTGTCCACTTTTATTCTATATGTTTCATTTATTTATTTATTCATTTTATTTCTTTTATTTACTATATTGATATTCTTAACTTTATATAATTGATTTTATAATTTTATTTACTTTATTTACTTCATTCATTTTAATTATTTTATGTCAACCGTGTTCCTGAAACTCTACTGATTCCATTTTTCTATAATTAAGCTGAAAAATCTTTATTTACTTGCAATTTTTCACGTGGATTTTCCTATATAGCGAAATTCGAGTGTTTGTGAAAATTGAGCAACTTCATGTCTTTCCAAAATTCAACTTTTTTGAGCGAATTAAATCAACATATTTTTTTGGAGTAGTCCGTCTCCTCCCCTGCAAGGATTGGTGCTTCTTTTTTTTACCCAGATAATTTAAAAAATGAGAATTTCTTTTGCGGAAATCTGATTTTTCGGCCATTTTTCCTGTCATGTCTTTCAATAAATTTTATAACTTTTTAAAAAATAATCTTCGGAATTTGGTCTTAGGTTATTCTTTTAGGCCGAGAACTGGCGTATCGATTTCGGTATAATAAACTTTGAAAATGTTGATTTGTTTAAAAGTTATAAGCAAATGAAATTTGTCGGTCCCACAGACCAAGTGTGGCTAAGTCAGGGTCCAAAAATATGTGTGGTCTTCTAGGGTTAAGATATACACCCCAACGTAAAAACACCTGAAATACTTGGCAGCGGTTTTGTAATATGTATTGATTTAATTAATTGGAAAAAACAGCTGAAATAAACTTCAAGCAATCAACGTAGAGTTCGAAACGTTTAAGCATTCAGGGTACTCCGTCTCCCAATATTGTTTTCGGAACAAAATAAGTATAATGCCATTCGATAGACTGTTGGCATTGAAAATTAAATGAAAGAAATGAATAAATTAATTTTTTTTAATCTTGAAAATACTGTTCTATATGGGTGATTGACCAAAAGTTGACCATTTTAAGTCTCTACCAGTTTTCACATTTTCTGTGAATAATTAATTTCTTCTAAATATATCTGAATAAAGTACTCTGATCAAGGTACAATTTAGGAAAGTTTCAAAATTTTAGACGACTTCGTTTAGAAATTATAAATAAAAATGTTCGAAAAATGCCAGGTTACGCGATGTCCCAAACTTCAAATTTAAAATAGAAAATTACTAATTAATATTAAAAATATTTTCTTTAATAATTTGGACTTAGGAAAATCGCTTAAAATGAGTTGAAAAAGATGATTATGGAGTGATAAGTTGGATATTTTAAATTAAAGATGGTAAAAAGCACTCCAAAGTCTGTCCCCAAGGTTTGTGTCAGGCTCTACGATTTTGCTATTTTAAGATGAAACTCGAAAATTGTGATTCAAACTATTCAAAATACGACGTAGATTTGTTAATTTTAGGCTACCAAAGATTCTCATATAGTGGAATATCGATTTCTCATTAGCATTTCCAAATAGCAGTAAAAAATAATCACTGTTTTTGCACAATATGTTTTACAAAATGTCATATTTATCGAACTATTAATTTAAAATTTTAATAAAAGAGAGGATATCTTGAAGCTGTAAAGTTAATATCAAATAAATCGCGCAATCGCAGATGTTTTCCATATTTTTAATAATTTTTACTATTTTTAATTATTTTTTCGAAAATGTCGTGGTCTAATATGGTCAACTTTTTGGCATTCACCCATATATAATAGGCAATAGGGAGTTCCTGGGTCAAATCGAGGGGCTATTCCCTGGAGTATTCTCATAACGACCGTTGACTACCTTATCCGAAATCCTCCAGTCGTCTCTCTGGTATTCAGAGGAAGTCTTGGTACTCTTTGGTACTCTTGAGATATCTACGGTAATTCTCGGCTGTAGTCGGCGGTACTCGGAAAGTCGATCACGTACGTAAGCGGCTGCTCTGATCATGCGCAAAGGATTTTCGTCCGCAATATCGCAATATCTCCTATTTCGAGAACCTATATGTGACCTGCTGCGAGGAAAGGTACTTAAGCGTGAATTTCGGAATTTTACAGGATATTCCCCTCCACTTACTACAAGCACCGCCACCGCGTCCATGAAGCCAAGTGCTTCGAACAACCTCGGCTCCGCTTTTCTCTCTTCCCACGACTAGTCAAATTTTAAGAAACTTGTTGGAGAGATGAAGAGAGAAGTAGCCGAATCCGCGCGAAGCGAGCATGCCTTGTATGAACACACGGACACAGTCCAGCGATAAGTGGAGGGGCGAGATTTTTCTCGCGCGCCGAGAACTACCAAACGTCGGTTTCCAAACCAACTTTACAACTTTTCCTAATTATCAAAGAAACGTCAGAAAATTTTTTCGTTAACACTGTTAGAAAGAGGAGAACATCAAGTTTCCAAAACTGTAAAAAACAAAAAATTGATTTTTTTCCTCGCGGTTTTTCCTCGTGGCAGGTCACATATGAAGATCGCCAATTTTGTCCACAAATAAATTGAGAATTAGGTAGATTAGTACAAGCTTCATCCGACCCTAAACTTCTCTTTCATGATCTATCTGATCAATATCTTCGTGACTATATTCACTTTTATACTGACGATTCTAAATCCACAGTAGGTCGCTCTGCAGATTGCGCCATCATCTGTCTCTCAATTCACTTAACTCATATGTATAAAATTCCAGAGTTTGTCTCAATTTTTTCCATTGAAGCCATTGCTATCTTACGCGCCTTAGACTATATTAGAGAAAATAGAATCGCAAACACAGTAATTTTTACAGACTCCCTCAGCGTACTAAAAAATATCGCGACTAAATCCTCTATTCTGTCAAATCCTATCTTGTTTTCACTATTAGAAACCACCTAAAAGTTCTCAACGACCTGCATATCCAAGTCACTCTCGTCTGGCTTCCTGGTCATTCAGGTATACCCGGCAATAAGGAAGCAGACATGGCAGCAAAATCTGCAGCAGTAAACGCTGCAATTATAAACATCCCTCTGCTTTTTTCATATTTCTTCTCCCTGGCCCGTAAGCAATTCGACGAAGGCTCCCATCGTTATTACTTAGACCGTGGTAAAAAAGGGCATAGCCGGGCAAGTGTACAAAATCTGCCCCCGCACGTATTAACTTGAAATTTCTGTCATAGGTTCGCATCCATGTGAAGTAAAATTTCTCCCAATCATAACCCTAAAAATTCATTTTTGTGGGAGTTATGGAGGGGGAAAGAAAAATTAAAAGAGTGTGTTTTTTTTAAGCGGCTGGATCGATTTTGATGAACAAAATATACGTTGTAGACACTAATGAGGCTATTCGAAAAAAAATATAAAAATTTTTTGAAAAAAATTACAGGTAAAACAAATTTTTGAAATTAAAAAAAAATTTTTTTGAGGTTATGTTCTAGAGTGACCACATCCATATTTTACATAAACATTCCTTAGAATATCCTTCATAACATATTTTTGTTGAATTTTTCGAAGGGTTGGAACAATGTTAAAAAAATAAAAATTGCGCATGCAATTATGGTGCATTGCATTATGGTGCATGCAGTTATGGTGCACTACTCCCGACCGCATACTTTAGAACAGAATTCTATTGTATGTTTTCATGGTTAGAAAAGTTATTGAAATTGAAGATAACATTGTAATTGATGTAACTGATGTAATTAAATATATTGTAAGTAATATTTCCTTCATAAACGTCTGCAGTTAGCCTATCCAAATTATAGTTTTCAGAGTTCACCACGAGGAGGTGGTAGTACGATTTTAAACTCCTTTCTCCAGGGTGCTTTATTATTGTGCGTCCCCTCTCCTCTCACAAATCGGAGTGCTTTATTATTGTGAGTCCCTCGCTTCTCACCAATTCAGAATGTTCTTAATCCTTATCGCTATAATCATTAATCACTGCAGTGCAATGGTTTTTTTTTTAACATTTCGCTGAGTACTTGTGCTGGTTGAAGAATTTTCGACAAATACCTAACATGAGAGAGTTAATACACGATGGCCGCAATGTGTGAGCAGCAGCCAACTGTTTGTCTGACATTAGCGCACTCGCATGCATAGTGTGTTATCCCGGAAACACCAAAGCTGTTATGCTTGTATCTTATAAAACATCTATATGATCCTCGGGAAATGTGTCGGGATTGTACTTTGAACTTAAGAACATTGGGTTCTTCTTTTACGTACTCAAGGTTCAGTTTACTATCCTTATCTACCATTTCCGCTAAATAAGATACAGCTTGAGAAAGCTGATAGGATCCAGTGAAAAAGATCGTTAAATCTCTTTCCCTCGTTTCTGGAAAATCCAGAATTTCAAATGATGTGACTGTTTTGAAGGGAGTTTTTCGACGTATCCATCCTTTCTCCTCTGCCTCAGTAGCTAGTATATTTTCGACATCTTTTTGAGCATGCATTCTCTCTAATATTTCATTTGAAAGTTCTTTGTCAGACTGCAGCCTTTGACCGTAAGTATTTTCAAAAATGATGCCACTCTAAAATAGATTCCAATTTTTGGTACCAACTTATTATCTATTTTATGGTCCAGAAGATGATGCTTTTGTTTGAGCATACCATAGCAGCTTCAACTGCCCATCGAATTTTAGTCACAAAACGTGACTGGTTGGATTCTTCTGTTGACAATTGCTTTCTTTTACCTTTTAAAGTAGGCATCAGTACTTTGAAATTTTTTTCTTCCAAATCTTTCACTACGTCATGGAAACCTTGATCGAGAACAAAGACATAATTCGTCCTCAAAAACTTGCATAAACTATTTGGATCTTTAAAGATGGTTTTCATGATATCCGCATCGTTATGGTTTGCAGGATACGGCCCAAGCATCTCCACTACGTACGTCCATCAGTCGTACAAATAGTGAATGACTTACAAAGAGAAAATTTCTTCGGCCCAGAGAAATATTTTCTTTGATACTCATTATTTGTACTTTTCTGATGACGCGCATACGTACCATCATAAATCAGAAGCAAATTATCCTGATCATCAACCAATTTTTTTGCAATTTCTGTTGTATGGTTTTGAATAAGATTATCCCTGTTAACAGAATTTAAACCAAAACGAAGTGGTAGGACGTCTTTTTCAAAAGATTGAATTATACTTTTAGAATACTCCTTGGGTCACTGGACGAGATTGACTATTACACAATGAAGTCATTAAGTCTTTTATTTTAGGAATATTTTTCCAAGATAACCCAGTAAAAACTTTAATTTGTTTTTGTGAAAGGCCAAATTCGCCGATTTTGTCAAGCAATGTCGAATCAGATTTGATAGAAAGAGTTTCCATTATTTTGGACAACTCTGATGCGCTGAGACTTGCAGTGTTGGAATGGACTTTTAAACGGCTAAGATCTTCCTCATATATTCGATATTTTAGAATATAAGTTGTACAACAACGATTTCCAGGTGTACGAAGATTTTCTTTTTGATATACGATTGGATTCGCGCTTCTTCAGGAATAACAGTTATATTTTTCATAGAGAAACAAATGCAACCGTATTTGGGTTGCGTCAAAGGGAGAAAGATCTGTTTCAGTTTCACAATCAGGATCTTTGTCAGAATTATTTCTATAAATAAAGAGTCAGCATTTATTAGATAGAATGTCATCTACAGCTATACTTCTTTTAAGGCAGCGAAAAAAGGCATTTGCTTCAACTTCATCACTTACTAATTTTTTTCTACCTACGCTTTTTTTAAGTTTAGTATCACAACCAACGCATATGAGTTTTTGTTGTAATGTAGACTGTTTGAATAATAGGACCGCAATAAATATTCTAATCGCAAAAGTTATCTTTTCAACTGAGTAGAGTAACGCATGAACGATTATTGCTGACAAAAAACAAACAAAGAGCGCAAGATTATAAATAAAATTATATTATAAAAAAACTCATGTGTACTGGCTATGATATATTTTTAAAAGCACCTTAATTATAATAAAGCACCCCGATTCGTGAGAGGCGAGGGAACTCACAATAATAAAGCACCCTGTTTAAAATCGTACTGCAACCTCCTCGTAGTGAACTCTGGAAACTATAATATGGATAGGCTAACTGCAGACGTTTATGAAGGAAATATTACTTATGATGTATTCAATTACATCACTTACATCCATTACAATGCTATCCTCAATTTCAACAACTTTTCTAACAATGAAAAAATGCAATAGAGTTGTGTTCCAAAGTATGCGATCGGGAGCAGTACACCATAACGGTGCGCAGTGTTTGCATGCGTGATTTTTATTTCTTTTTGACATTGTTCCACCCCTTAAAAAAATTCAACAAAAATATATGTTATGAAGGATATTCTAAGGAATGTTTATGTAAAATATGGATGTGGTCACTCTAGAACATAATTTTAAAAAATTTTTTTAATTCAAAACTTTTTTTACCTGTTATTGTTTTCATAAAATGTTTTAATTTTTTTTTGGAACAGCCTCATTAGTGCTACAACATATATTTTGTTCATCAAAATCGGTCAAGCCGTTTTTGAGAAAAACCACTTTTTAAATTTTTCTTTCTCCCTACATAATTCCCACAAAAATGAATTTTTGGGGTTATCATTGAAATAAATTTTACTTCACAATCATGCGAACCTATGACAGAAATTTAAAGAGAGCATTTTGTATGCTTACCTGGCTATGCCCTTTGGTTCTCTCTACACTGAAACAGCAGAAAACCCTGGTTCGCTTCTTTTTCGGCTCCTAGAGAGTAGATTGTTTCCTTCTGTCGTATGAGAAGTAACCATTACGCCTTAAATGCTAGCCTAGCCCAAAAGAGTGGGGACTGTGGGGACTGCTCCAGTGCCCCTGGGGTTAAACAGGACCTGGACCACATCCTCTGGGCTTGTCCCTTATTGGACGCTTTCCGTCCGAAACTCGTTAAAGCTCTTTCAGAAACCTTAAAATACCCCCCTTTCCTTCTGTAATTATCAATTTTTAGTGAACCCCGCAGCAAAAAAATGTATTAAAAAGAATTGACAAGAATAGACATTCTGAATTCATTTGAATGTGATCCGAGGATTAGAATTCAATAGAATTGTTACGAATTCAGATCGCACACGACCAATTCGCTTGGTAGATACGAATTGAAAAGAATTAAAAAGGATTAGTAAGGAGAGGTTTGAATTTCGATCTAGCGAAAAGTAGCATATAAAAAGTTTATTCTAATAATAATTGGCTGCGATTTCTTTATATGCTTTGAAAAACGTATGTTATATTCGGTGAGCAGACAAGCATAATGATCTAATGAAGTCGATCAAGTAGTGCATTGAAATAATCCGCACACCGCGTCCAAAAATCTCTAGCATTTGATTCAATAAAGCAGTATTCCAAAGTAGCACGAAAATTCACATAAGAACATCAGATAAAATAATTTTGATCACGATGTCTATAAATTTTAGGATTAGAAAAAAACCAAATACTTCTTGACTTCAAGTGGGAAGTTTAAAATTTAAACTGCATGATTTTGATTGCATGAAACCTTCCATTTATAACTATTGGAATATGTACGCTCACAAAATTGCGACTTATTTTTCACATCCTTTATCTGAATTATTTACACATTTGATATTAAACAATAAAAGAACGCCAGAGATATTTAGTACGCGTGCTAGAATTATTCTTTAAAGTTCCGAAATGCGACTGACACACAATAATGCCGGCGCCGCAGAAACAGCAATGAAGCAAGAAAGAGACACAGCGCTGCGATAAAGAAGAACACCGTGACTTTGCGTCCTTTTCCTATTTCATTGTGCAATGGTCTAAACTTACGTGCTGGGGCTTGGACTTTGCAAATTTTTGGTACATACTTAAAAATTTTTAAGTTCTACTTTGGTCAAATTGATATTAAAAACGTCTCTCAGTACTTTAATAAGTATTGGTAAACTACAATTTTTAAAAATTAACTTTTTCGAAGTGAAATTCTGTAACGAAATTATAGGAATACACTCTCGAATTGAAGTTAATTTTGCTCAGCCGATTTCAAAAGAATTCAATCTTCCTTCGGATTGCATGTAAAAGGTGCGGATTTATTCCATTTCTTATTTCGGAATTAAAAAGAATTCAAATTGTACTTGGTTAAGCAGAATTACAGTGAAATAAACAGTCATTCAAACGAATTCTAGCTCACGGATTCAAAAGAATTGACCGAGTTCGGCTCATGCTTCGAATTCTCACGAATAGAGATTGAGAATGTCAATTGCGCTCAGTCGAATTTCAAAGAATTGGCGTTGAACACCAATTCGTGTTTGCTGCATATCGGAATTTAGACGATTCTCTTTGAATTCTTTTCAATTCTTTTCAATAAATTTCTTTTTGCTGGGCCATCTCGTAAAGTTGTTTCACACGTCTTTAAATTCCTTGAACGCGCAAATTTAAAATAATAATCTACTCTTTTATTGTAATCTCATCATTCTCTAATTGATTCCCCCTTTTTAAAACTTCGCGCGCGCGAATGCACGTGGTGCGTGCTCCCGTGCGGGTGCGCTCACCACTCTCTTATTGGCCAGCACGGTCTCGAGCCGAAAGCCACTCCCCGCTTTCGGCTCGAGTTCGCCAGTGACCACGGTGGCGCATGCTCCCCGTGTCTTACGTTCTGTTCACAGATGTCAAGCATCATCCACCTGGTCATGGCCGTATGTACAATGCTTTAAATAGCGTGTACGGAGCCAACGTAAAAGAATAAGAAGAATAACGCAATATCTGATGCAATTTTCTTCACGTTTCGTTTAAGAACTTGAGTTACACAGTGATAATAGATCTGTTATAATTATCGACGATTGAAAAAGATATATAACACGATATGCAGTGATTAGCTGATGCACACTGTATATATTGCACATAAATATAGTTATAGTGAACCTAAAGTTGGAGAAGAAAACTTATTGAGGGGTAAGTCATATAAGATTATTTAATATTTTAACATTGAATAGTTTCTTAGAATCAGTATTGCGAATATGAAAATTACGTTTTTAAATACGTGATTTTAAAGTAAAATTACATAATTTCTTATTAGTTTTCTCGTTAATTTTAATATGTAGAGCATATTCTAATCTCAAAAGTTTAGATGAGATCTTTATGCGTTCGCAGGACTCTGAATGATAGTAATTTTCACATACAGATGTATATTCAATTTCAAATACTTTAGTGTATGAAACTGATATTAATATAAGTGTGAGATAAGAGTTGTTCCGAGTGTCGAACAGGGTAGAATAACAACAATGATGTAGTTAGTTTTGGTAACTGGTCAGTAAAAATTAAAGAACACACGAAACTCCCTTTAGATTACTTTAAACCTATCTTAATTTTCTGCCCCGAAAACGCTTATTGCGTATTTCAAGGAAATTTCTTTAAGCAGACTTTTGGTGTACTCATGGTTTCTCCAATAACTGCAGCAATATCAGACCTCGTCATGGCAGAAATCGAGAAACAAGTTATAGACCAAAACACACAGTTTGACACTCTATTTTTCTACAGGTGTGTGGATGACATCCTTACTTGCCTACATAAAAATCAAATTGACGAATTTCTGAATTGTTTTAACAAATACCATCCACGCTTACAGTTTACCATCGAAAGAGAAAACAACTGTCAGATAAACTTCTTAGATGTCACAGTCATGCATAATGGAGGTCAAGTCATTACTAACTGGTTTGGAAAACCAACTTGTTTTAATAGATATACTAATTTTAACTCAATTATCTACCCTCCTTATAAAATTAGCGTCATCTACAGTCTTGTGGATAGAGCGATTAAGCTGTCTCATGAATCAGGTCACACGTCTAATATTAAAATAATTGAACAAACTTTAAAGGAGAATGAATTTCCGCCTACTTTCTCAAAGAAAATATATTGACAGACGATTGAGACTAATCCATAATAGTGACGATAATCGTATCGATTTAAGCTCTACTGTGGATGAAGGTATAAATCTAGATAGGCGTGTCAAACTACCTTGGGTTCCACGGATAACAAGATGTTTAGAGAAATTATGCAAACAATTTAACTTAAAAATCGTATATAAACCTATTAAACATTCGCTTGGGTGTTTCAGAAACCTTAAAGATAAAACACATTTAGATATGTGCACTAATATAGTGTATAAAATACCATATCATGACTGTGACATGAGTTATATTGGGCAAAAAGTGAGCGACATCTAAAAGTAAGAGTTAAAGAGCATAAAAAATCATGCCAGAAGAAAAAACGTAGCACTACCTTATCAAAACATGCAATAGATCTTAAACACAAGTTTGACTTCGACGGTACAAGTATCCTGGCTAAAAATTCCGGATACAGTAGAAGAACATTTATGGAAATGTACCATATTGTTAAAACTAACAACACTGTAAATTTGAGATCCGACGTTGACAAGATAATTAAATTGTATAATAGTTTGATTATAGCTACAAACAAAGTTGTTTAGGACTGTTAATAAATTTTAAAAACTTTAAATTTCTCATACTGCATGCCCATATTTCACCTTTATGTTGGTTTCGTAAATAATTACATTTACGTTATATACGACTGAGAGTTGAGGTCGACGATTTTGCGTCCCATCTCTGGCGTCTCAACTTTCGATCGCTCTCTATTTACTCTGCCTGCGAAACGACAACACAAGATAAACATGTGCGAGTGCACCATCGTCAGTTTAATTAAGTTTTGAAGTGTTCCTTTTGCTGGTAGAGTCAAGTTTATGATATGTCCTATGTCATTATACGCCGTTCTAAGTTTCTATACCAGAAGTTATATTCCTAAGTTATTTGCGAGCAATTTATAGGTATGTTATAATTTGAGGTTATGTTTCCTGTCCAGCCTCTCCAGTTTTTTTTTTTTATATTAACTCACTGTTCAAGTACGATAAATTGCTATGACTTGTGTTCTGTCATTTAGGACTCTAATAAGGACCGCAGAACGGTAACCGAAACGTCTATGTATCTTGACTGAGGGATCTCTCAGCAATAAAGAAACTGATCAGTTACCAAAACTAACTACATCATTATTATTAATATAAGTGTCTTAAATTTAAAATCGTTTATGAAATTTAAGATACATGTATATTACCAAATTCACATAATTCCATTTTACACGAATTATAAATAATTCTAGCAATAAACTTAGATTCTAATTAATAAATTAAGATATTTCCTTCTAGTTAAATATAATTTAAGTTGAATTTAATTTGTAGAAGTATAATTAATTTAAGATGTTTGAAGTTTTATTACGGCAAAATAGAAAAAGTATTTGATCCCATTTGCAAACTAAATACCGTAAAAAATCTTTCAACAAATTTTATGGTGAGCAATTCTCATAAGTCACTTCATCTAATAATAGCACAAACAATGTTTTTACTCTAAAGTATTAAAAGTGGGAAAAAATCTCCTTCCATAAGTACATAACAAATTAAATTCAATAAAAAATTCAAAATATTGATGAATTGTAATATTTCTTCAGAATAAAAGCTAATGTTTTTATTAAATTACGAGATCACATTAAAAAGTTATTCCCTACGGAGGATCCTGATCTTTTTTTCGTGTCAAGCTCAGAAAACAAAGAAAATGAAGCTGTTTGTGCCAGAGGATGCTTGTATAATCATTACAGAATAATAAGAAAGGATTTACGTGACGCCGGAATTTTAAGCACAGAAAAGAAAAATGTTGAATGCTCTAAAAATGACGATAGTGTACAAAGTAAGAGACAAACATTTCACTGACTGTTTGAAATTTACTATATTCTATTGAAATATTTTCCAATAATTCTTAGGTGTTGATAATTTAACTTGTTTAACGGATAAAAATCGAGAAACGTACACTTTAGCAGATATCTCAAAACAGTGGCAGGGCACCTTTGAAGACCGCATGAAATTTCTTTAAAAAAAAAAAAAACACAAAAAGAAAACTGTTTCACTACAAACATATTTTCGAAGTTTCCCATGCTTGCGTTCTCCGCTTGGAGTCATATTGGTAAGCATTTTTGTTCTTCTTAGATAACGAAAGGAAACTTTTATTCAATTTTAAGTATTCATATTATGATTTTTTTATGATTTTAAGAGTATTGGATAAACGACTTTGAAAATGGCCAACTGGCTCTGAAATTTGTCTAAGTCCAAACCCCCAATTTTTTCGGCACTGGAAAATACGTATATTTAATTTTAATTTAGATGAAATTAAATTATACTGACGTGTACTGTAGTGATCTCGCAGTCAATAAAACTTTGTTAATTGTAGATGGGACAAAGCTTGTTCTGAAAGTATTTCATAAAATTCCGAGGAAGCAGACGAAAATTTAGAAAGAGATGGTCATAGGAGAAGCCACACTTGAGAAAA
>JBAGKK010124951.1:0-25017 GCA_037177015.1 Euceroptres primus
TTTGTGTAATCAACTGTTAATAACAAATTTTTTAACTTTTTTTGATAGTTCGATAACGATCCACTATTTTTATTTTTATTAACAATTTAATTAACATAGTCATACACGTTATATAATATAAGATTTTTACAAGTATTTCACAGGTGGGGATATTATTACGAAATCAAACTAGTTTATATGAAAAACACTCTCTGTTTTACTGATATCGTCGAAACTGCATGTGATACACTTACATGCCGAAAAAAAATGAATATCGGCACTAGAGGCACTAACTTCACATCGGTACTCACTTGTTCTGCATTCCCGCCTTTTCGTTTTTACCCTTATGCATTCTCGTTTGCGATCACTTTGATTTAGTGTCTCTTAACGTGATTTCAGGATTTAACTTTCTTTATTTTTCGTACTGTTACGAATACTTGTGCACGTACTCTTACCAATTTCCTAAATTCTTATACCTATTTTGTAGTCTTTTGGCTTTCTTGCTTTGTCGAGAGCACGGTCGTTCTTACGAACTGTGTGTTTATAGGTTATGATGTTTTTATTCAATCGCGGTTTTTCTACAGGTTATATCATTTAGTACAATTTTCATGTCAAACCTGGAAATGTAAAGCATTTAAAAATGATTTTGAAATATGGCGGTCATGGCACGTCTGGATTTCATCCATACAAGCAACTTTTCGAAGGTTCTGAAAATTCAGATGAAAGACTCTTTTTGATGTTCTTGTTTCCTCTTCTACTTGAATGTTCCAAAGATTTACCATCGCTACTAATTTGGAAAAATCCTCGACCTTGTTCGCCAAAAAATTTTATGCCGATAATGTTTGAGTATGCCAAAGAGACAAAATAAAAAATTTTGCTTGATTTTGGCAATATTGCCAAGCAAATAAAAAGACTAAAGAAAGCGAGGTCAAAATTGATGGTTCCTTTTTTTATGTAGAGCACGAACTAATTGGAACAATGAATTATGGAAAAGTATGTCAACATCTTACTGGAACAACATCTGCAGCGAATTGCTCTACCTGACAATCAAAACCAAGTCAGATGAATAATTTAACGCGAGTCCTGGAAAGAGAGGAAAATAAGGATGCAGTTAAGTTTGGATTGGAAGTTTTGCATTTATGGATCAGACTTAAGGAATGCGTATTAAACATAAGCTATCGGTTGCCATTAAAAATCTGGGCATGTAGAAAAGATGAGGACAAAGAAGTTCGCGATACCAGGAAAGACCTCATAAAAAGAGAAATTCGTCAACAATAGCAAAATAGTGCCAAATAGTGCATTTGTTACTTAAGGTAGTTTAAACAATGATTAACTTATATTTGGTGACCAAATATGATACTTAAGTTTAATTTCCAAGTAATATACGATCGATTCCATAGAAAAAACTTTATTTATTTCATCAAAAATACCTGAAATGGATATTTGTTTATGAAAATTGCTTTTAAAATAACAAATTTATTACTAGCTTTTATTAATTCAACTAAAAAACTTTTTTGTCCATGAATTGTTCAAATTTAGTACGAATCAAGTGACGAATTGCCGCCAATCCCCACGAAACCATTTTCATTCACTTATTTGTTTATAACAAATTCAATACATTTTTTAACATTTGCATTGCTATTGGAAATCTTTTTTGGATAGTTGCTTTCAGTTTTTTAGGTATTTTTGATTGAATCAAAGCATTTTTTAAAAATCTGTATACTTCAAAAGTCAATTCTTTTTTCATTTTTGTTATTAAATAAACGCAAAAATAAACAAAAATTTATAAATCGACCATGACAGTTTGATACGAAATTTTAGTACCTTTTATTTCAACAAAAAAAAAGTTAAAATCAGATAATAATTGTCTTCTGAAAATCAATTTGTCCACGGTCGTTTTTTTTGCCCCACTGTGCGCCGGACTTGCACAGTTGAAAAAGTATAACTCGTTAACACAGCTGTGAATATAAGTGAGTTGGTGAATTTTCATTCCGCGTTTAGACAAATTCACGCCGTTTTCTAAAACTAATAACAAAATTCTTGTTCTCATAATAAAGAACAGAGGCGTAGAATGCGCGGAGAAGCGGCCAATTCATCCGAGAGTGCCTGTGTTGTGCGAGAAAAATAGTTTTCAGTGTGGCTTTTGTATCTACTCTCTCTTTCTAAATTTTTCGTCTACTTTCACTGAATTCTGGACTTCAGAAATAATTGTTTTCCGTCGAGATCGTTGTCCTATTACAAAAAATGGACATACCATATAATTCTACCGACTCAGGGATCTCGACAGATCCCATATATTTGGTAAGTCTTGTCTAAATGCAAATCTCAACATTAAATAGGTGCTCCTCAGTGACGGGTATATTGGGGGTTTGGATTTAGAAAAATTTCCGAGCCATGCCGCCATTTTTCAAGTCGTTTAACGTTCATCCTTAAATTTGAAATATAAATTTATAAATATTGTATTTTCTACTACTTTCTGAAAAATAGAAATGAGGATTGGGCTTCTTCACAGACCCATGCTGTGTATGAAGTATCCCTTCTAAGCAGATAGGGGCTGGGACCTTAGCTTGACAGTTCTGTGTCAAGTTCAGGTGATTCGACCTACAGATCTCGACTCGACGGTAGACCCAGAATCGACTTTTGGACACTCGTGCTCTAGATCAGATGTAGTAACGCTAGTTGCTCTATTCCAATCCACAACTTTTAAAGGCCGCGCCAAAGCTTTTCTTAAAACGCTCTCACCAGAGGTCGCATCGACAACCATAACGTTATTACGTTTTTTTGTGCGATTCCGTTCACACTTATAAAATTTTTCTTCGGAATAAATTAAAATTGCATAGTTATCTGTTAATTTCTACTTAGAAATTATGGGTCGCGAGTCTTTTTTCGATAGGAGTGACAGATGACATCGGAAAAGGCCGCCAGAAAAGGATTCGTCACGTCTAGATCGCTACAGACTGAGCAGACCACGCTCTCTTTCATCTCGTAGATCTCGCCCTTCTTCAGCCCGAAGATCTTACACACCTCGTCATTCAGATTCCGAAGGCGCCGACCGTACTCATCCTGAACGTCATCGAGGTTTCATTCGTCCGATAGTGGTCGCCGCTCCAAGGGGTCTATTTCCAGATCGAAAATCCCAGTTCGCCATGAGGAGCCAGAAAACCCGGAGAATAAAAACGTAACTCCTCAAATGTTGAATCTTCTAGGTGACGTTGACGAAAACGCCAAATTTGGCGCCGAAATTCATAACTCCCCATCGGAAATCTGGGAGAAGCTTTTAAAGGCAAGACTGTCTAAAGAGCTCAAAAAGGAGCTCTTGGAAAAATATCCAGCATCATTAACCCATCAGCTGCTGGCAGTACCATACGGTACCACGCGCTTTCACCGCCTGTTTCAGACTGATTGTTGCGTCACATAATCGGCTCTGACTTGTTCACATCGAACGAGGGGAATCCCAATCACATATAAGGAGATGAAAATTCACGACAGAAAAAAAATCCGCAGCTGAAGGGTTAAACTGAAAAGCGCTCCAGGCACCTAAATTGAACTCGGAGGTAAAATCAGTCATGGGTCAAATTGGTCTTGAGGAAGACATCATATTACTACGCAAAACCTGGGTCTGGTCAAGGTATTACGGAATTTCTAAAAAATACTAAAGAGGATTACCCGAACTCTTCCCGGCTTTTAGGCCTATTTGTAGACTCTGCAAGAATTTTGACTGGTCTCCACTACAGACTGTTCATTACGCGTCGATCTTTTATTCTTCCAGGTTTGGATCAAGTGGTTAAAAGTGTAGTGGATGACAGCGAGCTTGATACCTTATTATTCGGAGAGAATTTCTCAGAGCGCTTCAAGTCAGCAAGGGTTACTGAAAACTCGGTAAAGATATTACAAATCCTTCTCAATCTTCGTCTAATCAAGGAGCGAATTATTTCAATAAAAGATCGTCTTACGGAGGAGAATTCTGTTCTCGTAATTTAAACTTCAGGGGCCCATCCAGAAGGAACTACAGGTAATACCAATCGGGAGGGCGCAACAAAATTTTGGAAATATACAAATATTATAAGAACAAGATTTATTCCTTTCGAGGAGACATCGTTTGACCTATTATTATTAATTGTTAAAAAAAAATAAACTTTTATGAGGAAGCACAGTGTTCATTAAATTAGCACAATTAAGGGTATACGTTAAACGACTTTGAAAATGGCCGACTGGCTCCAAAATTTTTCTGAGTTTAAACCCCCAATTTTTCTGGATTGTAAAATATGTATATTTAATTTTAATTTTTATTGAGATGAAATTAAATTATACTTACGGATACTGTCGTGGTCCCGCAGTCGATAAAATTTTGTAAATTGTTGATGGGACAAAGTTTCGACTGAAAGTATTTCATAAATTCTGAAGAAGCAGACGAAAATTTAGAAAGAGATGGTCGATAGGAGAAGAAACACTTGACGAAAATATATTTTGGATATATTTTTGACGAAATCGGAGGGCAGAGCCAAATTTCAAAGTCTTTATTCTTTCTTATGGTAATAAGAATTTGGCCATTTGTTGCGATAAATGGCGTCAAAGTCGAATCTTGGGAAGATTATGCTAGATTATGACTTCCGATCTAGCAGAAGAGAGATCTAAAATCTGACGTCTGAATTCATTCGAAGCAGACGAAACTTGATCACATTTGCAAACAATATATTTTCACTCACAACACCGACACTTTTGACGAAATCGAAGGGCAGAGCCAAAATTTCAAGACTTTATTCTTCATTATGATAATAAGAATTGTGTCATTTATTGGGATGAACGGCGTCAAAATCGAATATTAGGAAGTCAATACTATTGTTAACCGAGCTCATATGTCCATGGCGAGATTGACTTTCCATTGGTCTAATGGCTCAGGCGGTAGCTTGCTTGGCTTATAGGCGGAAGGCTGCGCGTTCGATTTTCGCTACCCGTATTTTTTTTTCATTTTATTTAATTATATGCTTATTGATTTAATTCTTTTTAAAATTTATTAAAATTATGTACATATTATAATTTTTAACAATTGTTTTTGATTAAAAATTCGCTTTTTCGGAGGTTTATCATTTTTCTTCTCAAAAAGTATTCTTTATATGTATGAAAATTATTTATCATAATGAAGAATAAAGTCTTGGAATTTTGGCTCTGCCCTGCGATTTCGTCAAAAGTGTCGGTGTTGTGAGTGAAAATATATTGTTTGCAAGTGTGATCAAGTTTCGTCTGCTTCGAATGAATTCAGACGTCAGATTTTCGATCTCTCTTCTGCTGGATTATGACATCCCAAGATTTTATTTTGACGCCGTTTATCGCAACAAATGACCAAATTCTTATTACCATAAGAAAGAGTAAAGTCTTTGAATTTTGGCTCTACCCTCTGATTTCGTCAAAAGTATCGGTGTTGTGCAGAAAATATATTTCTGTCAAGTGTTTCTTCTCCTATCGACCATCTCTTTCTAAATTTTCGTCTGCTCCCTCGGAATTTATGAAATACTTTCAGTCAAAACTTTGTCCCACCAATAATTTACAAAATTTTATCGACTGCGAGATCACGACAGTGCCCGTAAGTATGATTTAATTTCATCTCAATAAAAATTAAAATTAAATATACATATCTTCCAGTGCCAAAAAAATTGGGGATTTGAAATTAGAAAAATTTCGGAGCCAGTTGGCCATTTTCAAAGTCGTTTAACGTATACCCTTAAGATACACCCCAACGTGGAAACAAAGTTTCGAAAGGTTTGAATCATAATTACGAGGGGAAGAAAACAAGTAATTGTGTAGGAAGAAAAAAGAAATTAAAGAGGAAGAAACCCGTTATATTAGGGAATATTGAAACTATAATTTCGGTAAGTAAAATTTTAATAAGATAAAGTGAAAAAGAACCACAAATTCGGGAGAGAAAAACCGAAATGTCGGATTAAAATAATTCAAAAGTTAGAACCGCTATTGCAAAAGTAAGAAAAAACGCGATTTCGGTTAAAATAAAGTTAATTAACGGAAAAATAAAGTTGTTTGTTAAATAAGAAAAATTAGAAGCAACATAATTGATGGGTGAAATGGAAGAAAATAGGAGAAATTAAGAAGAGAGTAAAAATTTCGTTGGTGAAAACGTGGCAATTACGTCATAGGAGACGCTGTGAGAGAAAGACGGAGATAATTTTCGCGCCCACTTAGGGAGATTTGGCACGCAACCAGCCATACTGCCACCGCGGAGCGAGGAGAAATTGGGAGAGGTAGCCGCCGAGCACCTCAAGTCCGAGTGGTATCTCAGGCCCCGTGCCTCCCCCACCCAAAATAATAAAATTTCAAAATTTTCCACTAATATTAAGTGAAGAGTGGAAAGAGTTAGAAAGTCAAATGGCCCAGGTACAGCTATCACATTAATAAGCTATATACTCGCCACAGTCCCGGCGAGAACTATCTCCAACCAGCCATAGTCCCAGAGTACACGTCAATGACGTCACTCGAGGGGACGTTCGGCAGTAGAGCACGGAATTTAGTAAATATGGCGAACTACCGAGCGAATATGAAGTGGTAAGCATTAGGAATTGCCAGGAAAATTAATATTACTAGGGAATTAATAAAATTGAGGTCAGAAAAAATCAAAATGGCAGAAGCAAATAATGAAATGAACCCAGAAAGTAGGGAAATGGAAAGTGATAGGAATCAAAATGATAGAATTAGAATAGAATTAGATGTAGAATCTAACCAAGAGGGAGTAAATGAACAAAATGAAATAATTAGAAATAATTAGTTCAGACTCTAGAACAAAATAGGAATTTGGGGACAATACCACGCGTTTACAATAGAAAATGGGAAAATGTTGAAAGTCGTCGACTGGCCACACCCTTAAGGGTACATCGCGCACGATTTGACGCGATAATAATACAATTGGCCAGTGGTACCCAAATAGGAAAATTATATTAGAACAGGTGTCAAATGCCGCAGATCCCGGAATTGATAGTTTGCAAGTATCTGAAAAATCGGATAAATAATCCGAGTTAGGGAATATAAATAGAATTAATAAAACAGGCAGAGTCGATAATACAACATTTAGAGTAGATTCATTTTTAGGAAACAACGAACATTTCCTAAATGAAGTAGATGAACTCCTCGAATATAATGAGTTCATGAATAAACAAACAGGAGAATTCTTTAGGATAAAAGAAATTGAGCGTAGGTTACGCGGAATCAGGAAAGATAACCCAAGGGCACATAGTTCGTTTACACAAAGAAATACAACACGAACAATAAATATTAATCCTTCGTTAACAGCAATTAATTTAGAAAGAACAGCACAGAATAGACAAAGAGGATTTCAAAATACACAACCCCATTTTGAAACAAACCAAACAAAGAGTTTAGAAGAAATGCCGAAGGAACCATCACGTTCCAATATTAGGTCGTATCGTACGGAAACCTGTCCAAGTAGTGAAAGTGAATTTTTTAGGGACAAAGACACTCATACGAGACAAAATAGCAGAAGTTCGTTTAGATCGCAAAATAGAAGATCAGATGGTAGGGAAAGAGAACCCATTAATTAAGGTTTAGAAAATCGGTTAGATAATCATATGTCACTACCAGCCGCGATGTTTCCTTTCGGGATGGTGCAAACACCATCCCAAAGTATGAGCAACTGGCCGTTCAAATTTAGGAACAATAAGAACGACAGCCCTGCTCACTTTCTCGAAAATCTAGAAAGGTTTCAGAGAGGTTATAGGATAGGAAACGTAGACATTTTAGAAAATCTTGACCCGATTTTAGCGGAGGAAGCACTCGAGTGGTGTCAGGTTTCGCGTAGGAATTGGCGGAACTTATCAGATTTTAAGGAAGATTTTTTGTCGGTATACATCGATGAACGATTTTCCGAAGAAATTAAACAGAAAATAAAATTCTTCAATCAGAAAAAAGACCAGGATATACATTCTTTTATAACAGAAATCAGAAAGTTGCTTACGAAGTTACACCCTCGTAAATGGTTGGAATGGAAACTTCGTAGAACTTACGAGAATTTGAGGATAAAATACAAGATATATATTAAAAGAAATTATTTTATTACATTCGAGGAATTGGAAGATTTAGGGAAGGAATGGGAATCAGAGTTAGCTAAATCCAAAATTAGAGGTCAGATACTACAGGTTACAGAAAATAAACCAAAAGGCCCGAACAATCAGAATCAAGAGCAAGATAACAATCCCAATAGAAATAGTAGTAGTTTAAGCAATAATAATAGTAACGCAAATAACCAAAATAGACAAAATTCGAATCAGAACCAACAAAACCTGGGAAATAATTTCCAAAATCAGAGAACTCGTTTTTGAAACTATAACCCATACAATCCTTGGAAATCTCCATTTTCTCCTAATTCTTTACAAAATCAACAGAACAATAGACCTAGATTCCAACCTCGCAACTAGGGATTTAGACCTAGGAAACCCTTTAATCCATGGATTCAGTTGTTTAGCCAGCTTGCAATGGGAAATACTAGTAATCCCAGCGCGATGTCAATTCAACGATTACTATAATTAGAATTACCAGCGATTGAAGGTCCAGGAAACCAAAACAAAAATAAAGGTAATAATAATCAAAAGCAGAACCAGCTAGGGAATAAAAATTCAAACGCGAGCAATCAGAAATCCGGAAACGCCCAATCTAGCGCGCAAAATGGTGCGGATCCGAGCTCAGGTAAACAACAACAACAGAATTCGCAAGCGAGTATTAATAACCAAGGCGGAAATCAACCGTTAACGTGTTTCTTATGCGGTATGCCAGGACATTTTGAAAGAGAATGCTGGTTTGCGAGTAACAACCAGGGAAACGATTCAGGCAGGTACTAAGGGTGGAGGTACCAACAAAAACTGCCGAACCGCCTGAAAGTCGAAAGACGAATCAGGTAAAACTAGGTTTCACCTTTTAACTAATTTCGAAAGGCAAAGTTGTAAAATGTTAGTTGATACTGGTGCAACACATTCCTACTTAGGTAAAGGCTTAATAGAAATAGTTAACGCATTTAATCATGGCATATATCAACCTTCGTCGCGAACCTTATTAGTAGCAAACGGCGAGTCGTTAGAAATAATTGGACAAGTAATCATTCCAATTAAAATCGGACACGAAACGAAGAGAATACTTTTCAGATTGGTACCAAATTTAAGATCTGAAGGTATTATAGGATATGATATGCTTAAAAAGATAGGAATAAAATTAGACTTTGAAGAACAAATATGGTGGTTACCAGAAATGCCACATATCTGTTATCAGATGGAAGCTCAACCCAAAGTTTCACCCGAACCAAGGAATAATGTATATAGTAGAATAGTTAAATCAAGTAGTAAAAAGATAGTAGAACCCCCACAAGTAGAAAATGTTAGGAAAGTAGAGCCATCAATTCAGGAGAAAGATTTTGGAAAGAATAAGAATTTCAAAAGAAAGTCCGAGTTAGGAAACAAACCTAAATTTGGAGGGAAAATTAATTTATCGATTAATAAAGAAGAAGTCGGTTATTCAAAATTAAAAGTAGGGAATCAGGATAAGATGAATTCACAGAGATCCCAAGTTAGCCCAACGAGAAAAGTTGAAACCCTTCCTGAGAACGAAGTCAAACCTCAAAAACAGAACCCAAGTAGGAATAATCCAAGATTATTGGATATTCAAACCCTAAACAGATTCCGAATTTTAGAGGATTTTGATCCTCAAGACTCGGAAAATAAAGATGCTGTTAGTATTAACGCTTGATTTAGTATTAACTCTTGAGGAAATTACGAGTAGGTGGTAACGGTAGCCGGTAGGTCGAATTCCAAGAAAGTCTTTTACAACAGCAAGTTCAAGGATAACACACCAATTGTTGTTACATCTGAAGTATGTGATGGTATTGTGGAGTTAGAGGAAGCAGAACAGGAAAAATTAAGACTGTTACTTGAAAATAAAATTCCCGAATATTCGAAAGAACTTAAAGCAACTCATTTAACAGAACATAAGATAGATGTTCAGGGACATGAGCTGATTAAACAACGTTACTATAACGTTAGTCCGAAAATTAAAGATATAATTTGTGATGAGGTAGACAGGATGTTGGAGGAGGGAATAATAGAACCTTCTAATTCCGACTGGTCTAAGCCAATAGTCATAGGTTTTGTTTTGATTTTCGTAAAGTTAACAATATAACGCAAAAAGATTTATATTTGATTCCGCTGATGAACGATATTTTAGATACTCTTAGGTCAGCTAAGTACATTTCTAAGATTGATTCGCACTCAGCGTACAATCAAATTCCTTTAGAAGTAGGCTCTAGGCCGATTACAGCGTTCATAGTTCCTGGAAAGGGCATGTTTCAGTTTAAGAGAATGCCGTTTGGCCTATGTAACGCTCCAGCCACTTTCCAGAGACTGATGGACAGAATAATCACGCCAGACTTGAAGCCTAAGGTGTTTTGCTATCTGGACGACATAGTCATCGTCACTCAGTCCTTTGAAGAACACTTACTCTACTTAAACATCGTTTTGGACAGAATCAATGAGGCTGGGTTGAATGTGAGTCCGGACAAGTGTTAGTTTGGGTGTTCAGAAGTGAAATACCTTGGGTTCATAGTCAATGAGAAAGGTTTGAAAATTGATGAGGATAAAATCAAACCAATTTTAAAATTCCCAAGGCCGAAAACAGTTACAAAGATTGATAGGCATGGCAAGTTGGTATAGGAAATTAATGCCACATTTTAAAGAGTTAGTTGAACCACTGAACAGATTTCTTAAGAAAGGTAGGGATTGGGAGTGGACTTCTGAGCAAGAAAAAGTATTTAGTACCATCAAAGAGCTTCTAACAACAGCACCAATTTTATCTTTTCCAGATTTCACTCAACCCTTTCAATTAGAAACTGACGCGAGTAACACAGGTTTAGGTGCAGTTTTACCCAAAACATTAACGGGGAAAATCATGTCGCTTCTTGTGCAAGTAGAGGTTTGAACGGTGCGGAAACTAGATATTCAAGCTCAGAAAAGGAATGTTTAGCTGTAATATGAGCAATTAGAAAATTTAGGCCGTATCTAGAAGGTTATAGTTTCAAAGTCATTGCAGATCATATAGCTCTGAAATAGCTACACAATCTGAAAAACCCGACAGGGAGATTGGCAAGATGGGCACTGGAATTGTTAGCATATGACTACGAAGTTATCTGTAGAAAGGGTAGCATCAATTACGTGCCAGATGCCCTATCTAGAACAATAGAACCGAAAGAGAAAGTATCTTCAATTTCAGCGAGTACAGTAAAAAACCTGAACGAAAATTTAAATATAGATTTAGATAGTTGGTATAAAACCAAGATGAAACAGGTTAGGGAAAAACCCTAAGATCATAACAAATGGTGTATTAGGGACAAACAGCTCTATTTTTACAGACCTGACCCATTAAAATCTTCCCTACTCCCAGATGATAACCCTTGGAAACTTACAATTCCCAAAAACTTTAGGACTCAAGTTTTGCGCGAAAACCATGATGAGATTCAAGCAGGTCATTTAGGTGCAGAGAAAACCTATGCTAGGATAGCACAACATTATTTTAGGCCTGGAATGTATTAAGATGTAATCAAGTATGTTAAAGAATGCGATACTTGTCAACGCATTAAAGCTAGTAACCAGAAAAAAGCAGGTTTTTTGGGGGAAAGAATTATAGAGGAACCATGGACAGTCGTGGCCACCGATATTATGGAGCCACTTCCAATCTCTAAGAAAAAGAGAAATGAGTATCTTTTAGTTTTTGTGGACCTCTTTACCAAATGGATTAAGGTAATCCCTATTAAAAAAGCAAATAGAAAAACAATAGAAACAGAATTTCACAAAAAGGTAATTTCTCGATGGGGAACACCTAGGATGTTACTTACAGACAATGGGAAAGAATTCGTGAATAAAACCATGCGAGAATTAGGAAATAAGTTTGGCATTAGGCACGCAAACACACCAAAATACTACCCTCAGGCGAATCCAACTGATAGGACACCTTTCTATAAAGACAGCAATTAGAGCTTACATCGAAAACGACCACACTTCTTGGGATGAAAACATCGAAGACCTGCGATTTTCGATAAATACCTGTAAGCATTCGTCCACCCAATTCACTTCAGCGTTTTTGAACCTAGGCCGTGAGTTGGAACCACTTCAGTCTCCTCGGAAAGATCTGGAAGACACGGAGGACATAAAATTTCAAAGTGTAGATAGATGGACCGATAGACTGAGGAGGTTACAAATCATAAAGGAAAAAGACCGGTCAATTTCGAGGTAGGCGAAAAAGTACTAAAAGCTAATAAATCACTGTCAAATAAAGCGGATAAAAAAAAGAAAAAATTATTTCACTTATTCGATGGTTCGTATATAATAAAACGTACAATATCGAACACGAGGTACGAATTAAAAGATGATAGCGGAAAAAGTCTCGGAGAATAGGATGTCGGTAACTTAAGAAAATATGTAACTAAAGTAAATTAGAGAAGTTTTAAAAATAATTACTGTAACCCTCGACTCTTGGAAAAATTATTAAAATTACTCAAACTCTCTACTTATAAATACTCATACTCCTTTACTAGAAGACAGATTAGTCAGGGAACCAAATTAATTTCAGATCTTGGAGGAGAAAACTAGATGCAAACTGTGCATGAAGGAGAAGTTCCGCCAATGGAGGGCTTCCGAGAAACTGAGAAGAGAAAAAGAGGAAGAAGAAGAGAGACTAAGACTATTATTCAAAATAACAGACTACCCCAACTTATACGTTAGGATACCAACTCAAATTTACAAAAGGGGGAAGAACAAACTCTTCAAGGCAGGCTCTGCACTCAGGGCGTTAAGGGATTTTATTTTTTTTGTGATTATTTTAGGTAGTCCAAGCAGCGCAGGAAATTGAGAATGAACCAAATCAGGGAACCAGCGAACGAAATCAATCTTCAAGGATGGAGTTGCAGATTCTGCAATAAGATGATTCCAAAGGAAATATACGTCTTTCATGACACCTTTTGTAACAAAAGACCTTTTAGGCATATTAAAAATTATGTAACGCCGGATAGTTTTAAATTAACGTTCAAGCTAGGTAATTAGGTTGAAATAAATCAACGATTTAAAGAAATCTTGGAAATAGAAATGCCCGAAGAAGGTAACTCGAATGTTAAAGATGTAAAAGAAGTAGAAGCACTTAACACAAAACACAAGCGATGATTACATTTGTTTAGAAATAGATAAGGACGAATTTCTAGATTTTGAGTAGGAAGAATAAGGATTAGAAAGTTTATAACCCGTAAACCCGAACCCGTTCAGGGGGGAGGGGGTGTAACGGAGTTACATCGTTAGGGCCCTATCTAACCTATCGAATAATCCGAGAAGGCACGAGGAGGGCCGGACCTGCCCGATCTTAGGGTAGCAGGCCGGCCGATCGCTCCTCGTGCTTCACTTCGTTCCTGCCCGCCCGATCGTGAACATTAAACTCAGTTAGTGTTACTTAAATCGTGTGTGCCGACATTGAGAGTTTGTCCTCGTTGTTTCTGGCCCTCGCATTTTTCACTCGCCGCCTTCGAGGAAAACCTGTACAGCGTAGAATCTCCTTAAGTGAATAAACTATTGTTACGAGATCGACCGTGTCAAATATTTTACCCTTCTCTCTTAGCTTTCCAAATCCTAGGCCTTTCCCCCAATATATCACTCCCGCTATAGTAGAATCAAACAAAGCTAAAATAATTTTTTACATTTCCCATATCTGATACAACGATATGGCTTTAATGTTTGTTTCTATGTAGAGTTATGATATGTTATGTGCGCCACATTCGACGCCTCTCCCCTTAACTTTTTTAGCTTCTGTTTTTGTTACAATCGATAGAGAATAGAGTTGTTAAGTATTTATAAAAAAATTACTAATGTCTATTCAAAAGATTTTGTTGATTATAACCTCTAAAAATGTCAAGGAGATCAGAAATTGGGACGTCTAGCTCATAAATATAATTTTACTTAATTTTCCATAGACGGGAGAAATTTATAAAGTTGTGCTATCGATAAATCCAGAAAGAAGACACAACTTAGGAAGAAGAGCTTCAATGTGCGAAGCTTACTTAGGCATAATACCAGCAATTTCATCGAAAAACATGAAAATCATGGTTAAAGGATTTATTCCAGGCGGAGAAGCAATAAAAACACAGCGTATAAGAGAGGGTGATTGTTTGTGCAGTATCAATTCCAGAAATGTTACTTTGGAAAACTTGGATGCTGTTCTCTCAAATATAACTAATTTCGTTGATGTAAGAATTATTGTAAGAATATGTAAAATATTTTGCACAATAATTTTATTATAATTACACTTTTGTTAAAATCTATTTATATGTATTATAGGTCATTTTGGAGTTTCAACGCGACACAATTAATGCAAGAATGGGTAACATGTCGATGATAAATCCACCGAAAGTAAGAATTTTGTGCAGTATAGTGAATAGAAAAAATCTAGTAATTTAAACAGAATTCTGGAGTAATTTCAAGTTCAAATCCGAGCTGAACATATGTGTACGTCCATATTGAAACGAATCACTTTGCCGATATAGAGTTATGCATAGGACCATATACCCAGATGAATTCTCAACATTTAAAAAAAATCGAACCCTATAGCTTCAAAAATGAGGATGTGAGACACTTTCAAAGTTTGAAGTCTGCGAAGCAGCGTTTCGTGAAAATCGCAGTGAAGTTTTCATTGAAAAAAATGAAATTCCAGTTAAAAGTTAAGGAAATGTTGTTTCAAGAAGCTTAGAAACAACGTCAAGATTAATATCAGGCAGTAGTTATATATTATAACTTTTAAAATAATGTTCAAATATCGGTGTTTGTTATAATTGACAAAGTGATCTGTTTTGAAACATCACTTATTTTGTGGATTTTTAGTTTGAAGTTATAAAGTTAAGTGCAGAATCGTATTCTTAATAAAATTTTGAAGAAATAAAACCAAAAAACAACCTTGAAAGTTAAATAATAAAAAAGTTATCGCACATAATTCTGAACAAAAATTTCAATCTAACCAACAACTTTCATAAAGTACATTTCTCCAACTTTTCAATTATTTTCCCGGAAAAAGTTCACTTTAATGAACTAGTTTTTAAAAATAGATCACGTCTTAACAATTTTATAAATTTTATTGTGAGAAACTGTGAAAAATTGGTAGTTAGGTGAAAAAATTGACCCAACCTAACTTTCGTAAAATACAAGACTTGTTAAATTTCTTTCACTTCCCTTCGCTTCTGAGACGTATTCCTAGTGCCAGTTGATAGAGCAAAGGTTATTAATTTATCCTACATTAAAAACAAAAAATCGTCAATTTCTGCTCTCAGTTACAGAAACGTAAATATCTCGGAAACTGAAATTGACACAGTGGGCATGAACACGTGGATGTAAAATTTTTATTAAAAACTATATGATAAAGTTTCGTAGCTGACCCCTACTTCCCCACCCCTTCCTTTCTCCTTCCCTCATTGCCCCTCCATTCTCTTTCAAACCCTTTCTTCTTCTCCTCTACTTTTCCCTTCAATTGCATCCCTCCCCAATTTTCTCATCTACTCCTCTATCGCTACTTTATCTTCCCCTCTTTTCCCTCTCCTACTTTTATACTACCCTTCTTCCCCATCCTCCCTACTTTTCCCTTTCCCTCATTATACTCACTCCTACTTTCGCCCCCTTTATTTCTGTTCCCCTCTCTACTTCTGATCTTCGCCTCCTACCTCCCTGCTTCTCCCGTCCATTCCTTCTCCATCCGTACTTTTCTTTCCCATCAGTTATCCTCACCTCCTTTCCCCTCAACTCCTGTTTCTTCTCCCTCACCTTTCTCCACTCTATCACTTTAAGTGATCACTGTATCATTTTAAGTAATAGAGTGGAGTTCAAACAAACTCCCCCACTTTAAGTGGGGTAGTGTGTTTGAACAAGCGTTACGCCCATCATTCTTTTCTCCATTACTTTCCTCTCCCCACTTTTTGTCTTCCCTTACTGTACTCACCCCAAATATTTCCCTTCTCACCTTCCAGGCCCCTAGTTTTCCCTTCCACTGCTACTCTATTACTATTCCCCTCAACCCGTATAGCCCCTTCATCCCGCCCTATTACTCAGTAACAATCCATAACAATGATTGATATAAGATTGTTATTCTCAGCACATACAGTTTTTTCCGGGTTTTCAATATTTTTCCTTGAATGCTGTGCGAATCATAAATGAAGGATGGCAGCACAAAAGTAGATAACCAACATTTTTGTCGAAAGTGGGGTTTTTTGCACAAAAAATTTTTTAAGAATGATGAGTTAAAAGGATTTCTTTGTTGTCTCGTTTTTAATATATATTAATAAAAAAAAATTGGCTATTCAAAACCAAATATCTTTCTTTTATTTTACTTTATTTTTTTTATTTTCTTCAGCATTAATAGTTCTTGAAATTACTAAATTTTACTGATAATAATATAATTTCCTTTTTTTTTGGATGGCTAAGAACCGTTCATGATCGAAAAATGAATTTTCTAAACAGAACTGAAGTCTGGGGCTTAATATCTCTGTATTAAATGTTTCTTTGATCAGGAAATTACACTTCTTAATGAATCTTTTTAAGCAAATAAAAAATTATAATTATTTTGCAAAAAAGTCTCAAACATAAAGTGCAAGCTACCTAACTTTCATTTTCCGGCTCTTTAGAGACGAAGACACTCAACGAAAAAAGAGGGGAAAAAATATGAAATAATGTCAACTTTCTTATTATCTCCATCTCTCTTATACTACTTTAGGTGCCGACATGTTTTGAGGCTAATATAGACCTCCTCGTCAGGATAAATATATATGGGGTATTATAGGTTTATATTTGGGCTGCGGATATTAACCCGTCCGGAAGTGATGAATTCTGAAAAATGGTCGGGGTACCTGGAAAAGAAAAACGTTGTGGGGGTGGTGGACAAAATGTCTACCAATCATGTAGGAAGTTACTAATACGACTGGCCGGGCCTATATCCAATCCATTATATTTTATGCATAAACTTTATTCTCTATCGAGATATAACCATAATATACAATTTTTTTTAATCTATCAAAAACTCTGTTATAGCAAATCTTTCTTTAAGTTAATTACATTATTTCCCGCCCTCTTTACGAAAACCATTTCAGTGAATTCCCTCTTTCTTTGACTTCTCTTGTGGTGCCAATATCTTTACATCCTTTACAACCAATGGTAACAATTATAAAAAATTGAAAAATATATAAAACTTACCTGTTTGTTATCTCAGGAGGAATGAAGTAAAATAATTCCAATAGAAAAATCCAGGCACTGCACAGAACCGCCAATTAAACAAAAATCACTAACACTTCTTTTTTTAAAAAGAATTTTAAAAAGTTAAAAAAAAAGAACCAAGGCATCCAGCAATTGTCTTTTTATATTTAAAATTTTTTTAAGTTTATCCAAAAACAATAATTAAAATTCTCAAACACAGAAAAGAAATATCTCTCACAATTCGTCCTCCGTCTCACGACTACAGGTGTCTTGTTCAAAGTCACGGCGTTAATTGACAGACGAAGGAGATTTTGTCCTCCGTATTTTATCTCATAACTGCAATCATCTATTTCACTCAAAAGTGATCAAAGAGAGAAGGATAAGAGTGCCTTAAAGTGGCTTTTTTTACTACATAACTTTCCCAATGCTGGGTATCCGAGTCGTAGATCGGCTCACACGTCACCACAGAATCGTAAAATTTACCTGTTCTAAAAATTCCTTTCGAACAGAGAATAGGAATAAAGAAAATATTTCAATGCAATAATTCAAATCATCATAAATTTTTAACATTTATCTCACCCTAATTCGTCAAAATTCAATATTATTACAAAATTATAACCAAATCTTTTATAACTCAAAATTTGGAAAACCTGAAAACAATTTATACAAAATCCAAACAGAATTATGCAGTTCTGAAAATGTAAAAGAGCGCATTTCTCCGCCTGGCGAACCTCGAACGAGGTTCGCCTTTCACTTCTAAATAGGCTCGACTTATACCGCTCGCCCTGTAAAATTCTATTTTTCCGCGTTAGTCCCCTTTTCTCGTGGTACATCATATATATAAATATGTGACAACTTTCTTCAACTACCCTTTTTTATAGGTATGAGGGTAGTGTGCTTCATCATACAAATATATTAAGTATGTGTTAGAATATATTAATGTACAGTACACTCTCATTATCTATACGCCTGACGAGGCTGTAGGGGAGTATAATTCCAAGAATCGAGTACTTACAGAGTGTCTCCACTCCTATATTGTAGATGTTTTGCGAGGGACATGCGCGGAGACTTACGGTGGCTCGAAGTCGCGAATAGGGACAGAGTAATTCGTGCGTGAAAATGCGTGTGGAGGGGAGGGAAACTTATCGAGCGGGTATTTAACGAAAGTGTACTGTACATCCTAACAACCCACCCTACATTTTGTAGGTACCAGGAAGACATTTTTTGACAAAATCTGAAAACAAGATCTTTTCTGATAACCAATATGTAAATAGAAATTAATAAAACGATATATATATATATATATATATATATATATATACCATAGTGAGAACCGTTCAGAATCGAAATAGTACATTGTGTAACGAGTGGGGTATAGTTGCACCCACTATTTTTCATCACGAATGCGAGGAATATTCATTGTTTGTATTTTATCCGCACGAGCGAGGCGCGTACGGAATATGATGTCGTCGGCGGAGCCCCCGTGGAGGGTTCGGGGGGCGCAGTCCCTCGAGAGGAAAAACACCCAATCATAAAGATAATTTATTCCTTGATTCGTTCGGCATTGACATTCGAGAAAAGAATAATAAATAAATTTCGAAAATTCCCAAAATTTTTAACATTTTTCAAAATTTTTTAAATTTTTGAAATTTCTCTGGATAAAAATGTAGTACATTAGACTCGTAAGAGAGGGCGTTACGAATGCAGCAGGTTAGTTTTGTCGTGAAAACGTGAATGTGCGGAATTTTGTTTCATGAAAACACGGGGAAGTGTGCAATTTTTCTTACTAAAATACGGAGAAGCGTGTGGTCATTGTAGAACGAACGCTCTTCGCACGGTATATGCCACAATGCGCACGAAAAACCGCTGTGAAATGTGGCATATTCCGTGCATGCGTGATGAAATATGAATTTTCTAAACAGTACCAAAGTCTGGGATTTAATGTCTCTATATTAAATATTTCTTTGATTTTATAATTAATTGATAATAATTCATAATAATAATAATAATAAATAATAATAATAATAATTTTTTTCACCAATTCTAATTCTGTACATTCTCTGTGTATAAGTTGGGGGTTTTCCTCACAATATTTGATTTGGAATATGTAAAATATATTGATTTTCGAGACTAGTAACTCGATCGACTAGCGTTGCTCCTTACCCCCTACTCTGCCCTACTCTCCCTACCCCCGTGAGGCCACTTTCTATGTGTAAAATAAAGTTCAATTCTGGTATTGTTCTTTTGGTAAAAATTAAAAGATTTAATTCTCTTTCTAGTATTTTTAGAAGCACCAAAAATACCTGACGCTCGACATTGTTTATCTTAACGTAAAATTAATTTCTATTTAGTTTAAAAGTTAAATTAAGTCAATAAAATCTAAATGTAAATTCAAAATTACATGTGATGTAAAATTTCCCTCACAGTACATATTGTTTATCAGAAAATATCTTGTTTTCGGATTTTGTCAAAAACTGTCTTTCTGGCACCTACAATATGTAGGGTTTCCATAAGATGTACATTAATATATTCTAACACATACTTGATATATTTGTAAGATGAAGCGCAATACCCTCATACCTATACAAAAAATGTAGTTAAAGGAAGATGTCATTACTGTGCACCACTGAGAACTTTTTTGTAGTGTTTACATTTTTATAATTGCATAATTCTGTTTGGATTATGTATAAATTGTTTTCCGGTTTTCCAAGTCTTGAGTTATAAAATATTTGGTTATAATTTTGTAATAATATTGAATTTGGATGAATTGGGGTGGGATAAATGTTAAAATTTTATGATGATATAATAATTAAAAAATTTTTTAAATAAAAAATGAAGAAAAAAATCGGGACTCTGAGCGGAAGTTGAACTCGAGACCGACAGCGTAGTAGAGTTGAACTTTTCCATGGGACCATATCTCCTAGATGTTAAAATCTTTAATCAGAAGGCAGACACTCTATGCGCACTTTATCCATATTTTTCGAAATTAATCTTCTTCTTATTGACTGCATATTCGGATGACTATGTACTATCCGTCGACTATGTACTACAATATAGACATCCATTAATTAATTATTGCTAGAAATTTTAATCATTTAACCATAAGAGCTGCCAGGCTGTGGCCTCTGCGGAGGCCCTCGTGGATTATCTAAAATTTCTAAGTTCAACTTCCAAGACATTATCATGAAATTTTTATCAGAAACGCATTTTTGATGAATTTGAACTATTCTAGCTACAAATTTTTTAGGATAAAAAAGTGTTAACATTTTCGACTTAGAAATTCTAATCGTTCACGGAGAAAAATGGGTCAGTCTTTCTGTGACCACGACAACTTTCGAAAGTATTGACGGATAAAGTTGAGCTTTAGCATACTTCTTTAGTGAGTTAAAATAAGGTCAAGTTCTTTAACCAGCCATATCCAATAAAACTTGAAACAATTAAAGTTTTTTCAAAATTTATTAGGTAACTTTTTCAGAAATCCAAACCTTTTACTTTCTGTTCTTAGTAGCTCTCAAAAAAATATTATAATAGTATTTTTTATACAAGCGCGCGAAGGCGGCAATACCCGCACGAGTGTGAAGGCGCAGCACGAGTCTGAAGATGAACCTTCGGGCAAGTGCTGCACCTTCACACGAGTGCCGCTTTGCCGCCTTCGCGCGCTTGTATCTTAATAACATTTTTCAATTTGTCCAAAATTCAAAAAGTTAGAGCATTTTCAAAATTTTGAAATACGGTTTTTTAAGAAGTACAGTAAGTTTAATAAAGGTTCTTGGTAATTCTCAAAAATATTTAATAATTATCCTGATAACATTTTTCAATTCGTCTAAAATTCAAACAGTTAAAGCATTTCAAAAATTTTGGAAAACTGTTTTTTAAGAATTATATTAACTTTATTAAAACTTCTTGTCAATTCTCAAAAAGCTCTGGAAATTATCTGATAACATTTTTCGTTTCGCACAAAATTCAAAAAGTCAGAACATTTTCAATATTTTCGAGTATCACTTATTCAAAAAACCAAAACTTTTAATCTTGGTTCTTGATAGCTCTTGAAAAACTCTGTCACATTTTTTTATCAAACCCGAATTAACAAATTTATAGCATTTACAAAACTTAAGATAATAAAAAATCAAGCATTCGCGGGAAATATAAAAATCGGCCCATTGTTTGTGGGCATATTCTCATCAGAAATTTATTTCGAAGTAAATTTAAGGCATCTAGAAAGCCAAGACGAACAAATTATTTGCAATACATTTTTTTCATCAATTTTTACATCATAAATTAATTCATAAATTATATGATTCCTTTGCATTCTGATTTTTCGAAATTCGATAATGTTATTACCGAGTGCGAAGCGCTAAGATCGGACTGCACGCCTAGAACCCTCTCAAACTTTACCCCTCCCTCCCGCCCCATGAGGTTCAGTTGAAATTCACCGACTGACCTTCAGCTGCCATTTTGTTAATATTCAAGTTTTTAAAGTGAAATTAACTAGGTCAATTGGTCTTTTTCTCCTTTCTAGCAATCTCCATTAGTAAAACAACTAGTAGACCAAAACATGAGTAAATCATATATGGAGAATTTCTTGAATTACCCGATTGGCATGTTGTTTTTAAAAACTACAGGTCTTACTGAGGCAGGACCTGAGTCACAGGATATTTTATACGCCTTTCCTCGCTTAGAAGGAAAAATAGAACAAACAGTTCTTTTTTTAACAAGAGGAGCCTTTGTCACATTGAATCACATATTAATGGATATATTAGGTTCTAGACCTATCAGGTAATTAAGTTTCTTTTTAAAATTTATTCCCTATAACTACAAAATAAATTTAAAGCTACTTTATCAATATTAAAGTAAAATTGTTTGCATCAGTATTAAAGTAAAATTGTTTCTCTCATTTCTCATTTCTCTAAAAAATTTTTGCTCGCACCCAGAGACTTCACCAGGTAATTCTGAAGGTTTTAGCGCGCCGAAACCGAATCTGAAGCCCAAAATCCTGCACCACGTTATCGTTTTAAGATATCTTGATTCAAAAATTTTAAAATACCACTTTTTCCCCTGAAAAATCGAAATAACTTCGAAACTAAAAGCGATCAGTTAATTGGACAAACGGATTCGAGTTCAGCATAAAAAGATACATTGGAAGCCCTTAGTCATATAAAAATTTAAGGATTAATTTACGTAAAATGCGATTTTTCATGGTCTGAAAATTTTTTTAAAACTATTGGTATGTGGAATCATTTTGAACACCTGTATACAAGACAAGCGTTTGAATCTATGTTTAGGATTGTTTTCTCAGCCCTTAGAGAAATAAGGTATTGAAATCATAATTCCTCAGCAGTGAGTATCTATAGCAGATTTTCTCTTTCAAGGGATTGGCACCTAAAATAACTCTGATATAGCCTCAGGAAACATCACCATATAGAAGCAGTCTTTTAATTTTAGTGTAAGGGGTTGTATTTTCCACCTTTTCATATAAGTCACGGATATCGCGACTTCTCGATATCGAATATTATACTATTTTTTAGAAGATTTCTGAATTATTATTTGGATAGGTTGCGAGATTATCATCAGAAGAGATTTTTCACTAAACGTAAAAAATATTATATAAAATAATAGGACTTCCGGTGCGTACGTGGTATTGAGTGGACGGAGAGGCGAAGTGGTGTCGGCTTTTTCCTGATTAAAGAGGGTGCGAGAAGGTTACATGGTGAGAAAGGGTGTTAAAATGTGAAGGTCGGAGGAAGGAAAACGTGGAAGTGAAAGAGCCAAGGGGGAGGCGATTTTGGAAATGGTATGGGATTTTGAAAAAGTGGCACGTGCACCTTTCGAGGTTTGGAGAGACGGAATTTGGTGAGAAGCGCAGGCGCGGAAGAATACATTAACTTGACTAGTAGAAAAAGTAGAAGTACGAGAGAGGCGTTGGAGGGACAAGAGAGGTGAGCTTTGGACATGGAGAGAGAGAAGTGGATCTATCGAAAAGGAGGATGCATCTTGGAGAGGGGTGAGAAGAAAGAACAGCTAGTAGACTGAGAAGAGAGAAGGAGAGGTATCAAAGTCTCACTCTTCAGAATAGATAAGATGGCGACGGGAAGGATAGATAGAGTTTTTGCGATTGGCAGGTTGGCTATGGTTAGATACACTGTACAGAACAGAACAAACTAAGGCGAGTAGCGCGCTTCTCTGGATAACTAATTTTGGATGCAAAATAGAGGAAGATGCACTAGCTCTGGGGTGCTATCTCTGGGGTCCATCGGAAATAAGGTAACTACCGGATAAGGAAAAGTGGCAAAGTTGACGGATTAAAGATACGCACTGCACACTGGGAGTCCATAAGAGAAGAAAGAGTGATTGAGAAGAGGGAAAAGGAGAAATTATGGGAGTCGAGATTCAGCTAAGTCACTTCAGGGCGATGGTGGGAGAAACGGTTTGGCAATGGGACGAGACAGAAGGGGAGATGGTGATAACCGGCGTTGTGGAGAAGATAGTGGATGGTGAGCAAGATATGAAGAAGAGCAACATAGTGGAGCAGAGTGGCGGAGGAGTTTAAGTGTTGTAGTACATAGTAGAGCAAGGGAATGTAAAGGGAAAAAGGGCTGCTGGGGAGCCATATGTCATATATCAGTGTGTGTGGGTTATGATAAGAGGTGTGTAGGTGAAAGACAATAAGAAAAATGCATGAGAGAGAGGGTGATTGTAATGACATGTCAAGGAGGTGTAGGTAAAAGACAATAAAAAAAAGGTGAGAGAGAGGATAATTGTATTGACATGTCGAGGAGTCTGTACACGTTTTGAAAAGGGTAAATTATGGCACGAATTGTATAGGATATGAAATAGGAAGGGGTAAAAAGGTGCTGGGGTGCCATACCCTGCCGGAAATCTAGACGATTTTTAGACACTTTCTAGACTCTGCTCCTCTAGCAAACGTCTAGGTCAATTTTATGGCGGTCGCCTCGTCTAGGGTATGTCTAGAGTTCATCTAGCGGGCATCTAGTAAGTTTTACCGCTGCAGCCAGGTATACTGGCGACCAACAGATTTATTACTCTCTATTGTATACTAATGTCCGACTAATGTGGTCGCTCGTTTTGTTTTCAGAAATAAAGGAGCTCTGTTTAAGCTTAAGGTCTCTTCCAATTTTTCTTTTTAATTTTTGGTTGAGTTTCGTTGGTTATTAGATACTTAACATTAATATTATTTATTTTTAAATATTTTTTTCAATTTATTCAATTGATTAATTTAAACGTATTAATTCTAAATATTAATTTATTATTTATTTGATAAATTAATATAATTAATAGTTTAAACATTGTTTATAAATTTAAATATTAACTTATTTATATTTATTATTAATTATATTTTTGAATCATAATACCACAATTAAAATATTGAAATTTTTAACTTTTTAAAGAAAATTTTAGATATTTGTAATTTTCAAAATACGTAGATTATGAATTTTTAACTATCAATTTGCTAATTCCAAAACTGCAAAAAATTTTAGTTTCGGATATTAATCCTCTATTCCTGGTCACTGATTTACGACAACCGTAGTCCTGACCGCGTCCTAGCCGAGGACCTTTTCCATGAACTCTGCAATAAATCAGTGAGCCGGGTAAAGAGGATTAAAATTGATAAAAAAAATTTTTGCATTTTTGTAATTAGACAATTGATGTTTGAAAATTTCGATTCTATGGATTTCCACGATTACAAGCATCTACAATTTGTTTTAAAAAGTTCAAAATTAGAATAAGTATCAAGTATCTCGTAAACGGTAAG
>JBAGKK010125062.1:0-24381 GCA_037177015.1 Euceroptres primus
TTGCCAAATTGTTTAGAATTTATAGAAATAATTGGAAAATATCGAAAAATGGCCCTTAATTTCGTTCGAATCCCTGACTGAAACTTCGGCGTTTCAGTTAAAAATATTTAATAAATCTAATAATATTAATAAAAATCTCGGAAAATGTTTAAAAAATGTATAATTAAATCACAAAGTTTGTTCACAAATTTATAGGTCACTAGTATAACGGTAACATTTTCTGCTTACACACTGTTAAAAGTATTTAAGGAGTCTGATCAACCAGATCGCTCGAAAAATAGGCCTATTCTAAAAAAATCTGTAAACTCGAAAATATGAGATTGAATTTATTAATTTTTAGAATCATAGTATTTCATGGTTTCATGAACGTCTCTTATAAATTTTATTTAAAAATCTCAAAAATGACGGAGCTGCAACTGTTGCCGTGGAGGTCCTCCGCCGAAACGCGCGTAACTGGCTGCAGATGAATCTCAGGAACGGCTACTCAAAAAAAAAAAATCAGGTTATTCTTGAAGAGTGTGACTAAAGCGTAGCGTTGGGATTTTTTTTCTATTATTACAGAAATTTTGGTGAACCGAAGAAAAAAATCGTATTTTGCACAAAAGAGAAAAATTAATTTAAAAAATAATTAATAAATTCAATCTTATATTTTCGAGTTTACAGATTTTTTTAGAATAAGCCTATTTTCCGAGCGGTCTGGGTGGTCAGACCCCTTAAAAGCGAATTTTGCTTAAATGCACTTGAAGCTTAAGTTACAAGGAGTAATTTCATCATATGCCAACGGATTTGAGTTCAATATTAACGAAGTTATTTGTTGGACGATATACAAAAGTGCATTTGTACAAATTCAGTGTCGCTGGTGTAACAATCTCTGTCATCTAGAAAATTTGTTTAAATCATTGGAATAAATAATAAGTATTTAGTTCTTAATGATACAAACATACTTTGCAAATGTGCGTTCAAAAATTCTGATTCGTTTAATATTTATTTTTATTTTAAAGTAGCATATCGCTGGTGTAACGGTCGTTTTGTGTAACGAAATCAGAAAATGAAATGAGTGAAGTTTGCTTCTAGTTCTCATATCGATCGATAATTCAGTAGTTATAACCTTTTCAGTCACTTATTTCACTTGTGTCCAAAACGAATAGCCTATAATGTACATAAATTTAAAAAAAAAAACATTATTAGTCACAGGCATTAAGTAAACGGTTGTACATGAGTAATAATACATGTTTGATCACCCCAAGAAAGTATGCCATACGTATGGGTTTAAGTTTATTTTTCAAACTTATGATATGGAAATCTTAAAGTATTAGAGAATCGCCCATATTTTTAAATTTGAAAAAATTCAAAAAATTTTTTTCATAGAAAAAATTAAGACCAACCTTTTGAAATACGAATTTTTTACTTACTTTATTACAAGGAATCGAGTATTGCCTCAAAATTTGCGGAGAAATCAAAGACATCTTGTGTCGCAGAAAAGCTTGACAGTTCTGATAATAAGATGGGAAAAAGCCGCTAGCAAGGCGCTCCAATCGCCTTCCGTGTTCAGGTGGGATAGCGTACCACGTTTTGGGAGCTCCAAAATGTAGATAATTAATCGAGTAGAGGTCCATGTCTTCCGTGTGCCAGGCAAAAGTAGTTTTCCACATTCCGAAATAAAGGTACGCAGTATTGACACCATCGATAGAAATGCCGTAATCTTTGTTCACGTAATCTAAAATAGTGCCTAAATGATTGATGTTCCATTCTTTGACATCTGGATCAGTCAGGGAACCAGATACATCCGCTCCATAAATTGGGGCTACATACGTGATGTTCTTCCAATACTTTCGCTCTAAATCTTCATAATCAAAGTGTTTTGGGGTATTGTATCTCTCGGAATTAGCTAGCTTCTGATACTCTTTGACAGTCATTGCCTTTTTCTGAATATTTATCTGTTGATAAAGACCTTGTTTTCCTGTAACCACTTGACATATAGGCGCAGGTATGTTCATGTTTAAGGACTCGATGTCGTAACCTCCTTTTCTCGGTACCCATTCTGGAGGAGGAATTACTTTTGCTAAACCAGCCTTGTGAGCACCTTTACTTTCCATATATTCGACGTATTTAGCAAAATTTTTAAACTCCTCATAAGTTGGTCTGAAAACCTGAATACGAGGAGCGCCACTTGAACCACTGCTAACCATTTTTGATGAATATGTACCTACAACAGAAATTATATTTTCTTAAATTTTGTCCATTTTTACAAATATATTGTTCCATGAGAAAAGAGCCCACTTTGTCGGTACGGAATCACGTCCGGGGAGTATACACCCGGATAAATTGACGGCATTTTAAACAAACCCAGACTAACTCTCTAGGTTCTAGGTTGAAACCCAAGGCACCGGTGCCATTTTGAAATTAGAAATTCGAAAAAGGTTGTTTCAAAAACATCGAGGTTAAAGTTTACGAGTGCCATAAGCGCGCATGTTATCTTTTTTTCAGACTCAAAATACACCCACTTCCAGTAGAGATTGAAGTATGATTTTTATTTTCCATCAAACACCCAAAATCGATACTTTAAAACCCTCGTTCACAAAAGCGCGAATATTTCCTAAAATGCGATCGACAAAGGGGGTCCCTTTTGTCTGAGACGACACATATTTTCACTTTTAAATCATTAAAAGAATTCTGCACATAAAGGACTCTACAACATAGGTACATGAATGCGACCTAAAATTCTCCTGTTATTTACATAGATGTTAGAATTTTTTTAAATTACAGCATTGAACAGTAATAATAATTATCTCCTTGTGAATAATGCAGGGATCCGAACGAAATTAAGGGTCATTTTTCGATATTTTTCAATTATTTCTATAAATTCAAAATAATTTGACAAAATATTCAGCTGAATACGAGAAAGTGCTGATATATTATAAAACTACCGATGCAGAACCACTAGATTATGAGGCATTTTAGTTTTATACAGAAAAGAACGAAAAGAAACGTAACGAAAGTTTCGTTACGTTTCTTTTCGTTTCTTTCGTCGTAAAACTTTGATGACACACAGTTTCGACATTGCAACTCGGTGGTTCTATAATATTGCAGCACTTTCTCATACTCAGCTGAATATTTAGGCAAACTGTTTTGAATTTGTAGGAATAATGGGAAAATATCGAAAAATGGCCCTTAATTTCGTTCGGATCCCTGTTTAACGCTTATTTTACGTTTTATAATGAATTTTCCATGAAATAATATGTCATAAATGTAGAGAATATCTTTAAACAGGACGCTACGAATAAAATTTATCAATATCTAGTGTTTAATTACTTAGCTTTTTTGATTTTTAAAAGGGGTCCGCCTTAGGATACCGGGTTGCCTAAGACAGGCCCCTTTTAAAAATCAAAAAAGCTATGTAATTAAGCACTAGATATTGATAAATTTTATTCGTAGCGTACTGTTTAAACGTATTCTGTACATTTATGACAATATGTACATTTATGCAAAATTCATTATAAAACGTAAAATAAGCGTTAAATAAGGTCTAACAGAAAATAAGTATTAACCAAAATCACGAACTTAATATTTATAAAAAGTTGTAAAATGACAAATGTTATTCATCACAGATCAATAATTTACTGATATAAAGTGAATGAGCAACATATTTAAAAAAATTTTTTGTTCATGATCAAAAAGCAATAAAGAGGTTAGAAAAGGTACTAATTATGGCGGAAAATTTAAATATCTAGCGTATTTTTGGTGTACCGACGGTATTCATAGATAAAACAGATTACGCTTTTATCAGCACTTTTCTAGCCTAACTGGGGCCCGTCTTAGGAATTTCGCATGTTCACAATTTTTTAAATATTTTTATTAAGGGTATGTGATACATAATGATGTCACAAATTACCCAAAAATTTTTTATTTATGTTTAACGGATTTATTAAGAAAAAAATGCAAATATAATGCTGGAGGAAACAATAAGGAATATATCAAGGAATCGATTTCTGGTGCGTTTCAGTTTTTATTTTCAAAAAAAAATTATTTTTGAAATTTTTTTTGTTCAAAATAAAAACTGAAACGCACCAGACATCGATACCTAAATATATTCTTTCTTATTTCCCAAAATTTCAGCAATATATCTACATTTCTGTTTTAATAAACCCGCTGAATGTAAATAAAAAATTGGTCGGTAATTCGTGACTTCATTATGTATCAAATACCCTTAAACAACATAAAAATTAATAAAACGTAAGTAACAAATGCAAAGTTTACAAAATTATATATAAAAAAAAAATAACTTACTTCTTCAAATCACTAGAAGTTATTAAATCACAACTTCTAAAACATGTAAAAATTCGTTCTCTAATGTACAAAAATAATTTTTCCTTTCTATTCTCGTTAATTTACTCCTAATGCAAAAAAAAAAACTTTCAAAACAACTAGAATTCTGCTGAGCATGTATCTTTATATATAAGTGATGAATATAATGTTTTTATATAAAAATATTAAGGGTGGCCCGTCTTAGGAGGTAGTTCGTCTTAGGGAACTTTCCCCTATATTTTTTAGGGGAAGGGGGACATAAGAATTTCTTATGCCTGTACACTTACTATATAAAGAAAAAACCTTCTGTTAGAGGAAAGGGGTTGTAAATTGACCAAATTAACCTTATGTAATTTATGGATTAACTCATAATCATCAAAAAAGGCACGTTTTTAGATTTTAAGAGCTTCAAAAATCAAAGAAAAATCGTTTTTCACACCTTTGGCCCGGGAGAAAAAATCGATATCTGGTCAAAACTTGACGGAGATTCAGAATAACGCGATCTAGACGATCAATCGAGGATTTCAATAGTCTCAATAATTATTTCGATCCTAGATTCTGGATCGTCATCAAGTTTTCAAGTTTAAATAAAGAGCAATTAGCAGTGTTGTAACATTTTTTGTTCAAAAATATGGAAAAAGTAGAAATTTCTCATATTAAATTTAAACAAATTTACACCTGGTCTGCGTCCCTTTGGAGCTTGCACCCCTGGAAATTGCCCCGGTCGCTTCGCCGTTGTTACGACACTGAGTTTATAATGGGACTATGAATACAAATAAGAAAATGAAAAAAAAAAGAAATACAAATGAGCAATACAAGGTCGAGACTGATTCATCAACAAATGAGCAATTATGAAAATCGAAATTTTGTAATTACAATAAAATAATAAGTAGAGGTATATTGATAAAGGAACCGGTACGTGAAGAACATGAGGGAAGGAAAGTATAAGAAAATTAAAAGAAGAAATAAGGAACAGAAGAAGAAATCGAAATGGGCAAAATGAACAAGAGAAATACTAAAAGATCTACGTAATTTAGGCAGCTAAAGTCCAGGTAGCTAAATAAATTCTTCCCCAGTGTAATTACCTGGCTCCCGTGCGATTTCTTATCAGACATAAAATCCTACGCAAAGTGGATGAACCAGTATGAAGATTTATGAAGTCGGCTTTGTAATAAAGTCTTTTCAAATTAATTTAAGGTAACGTTTCAAAGTTTACGTTTGCCATTCCCTAGTGAACTTAAGAAGTACGATTCAACTTACTTAATGAATTAATTATATATTATTATTACGGTAAGACTATAGCTTCATCCCTGACACATTCTTTCTCCAAGCAACAAGTAAATACCGTAGTCTGTTCATTGATAAAATAAAAATTTTAAAAAACTTTCGCGCCATCGAATCTCGGAAATTTGAGGTTGATACTCATCCTAATTTATTTAAATCACGATTTAATAACGGTACTTACCACCACGAGGGCACATGAGTACGTGGATAATGAATCGACGATTCGCCAACGATTATAGGAGGTGCATCGAGTTTGGAGTCATGCGCCAATTAACGTCGAGAACTTGACTCAAATTGACCTCAAGGCAATTACCTTATCACTCACTGATATCCCCACGCTACTTAGTCGACTAGACTCTTTTTTTCTATGTCATAAAAGCCACTGACAATTTCATATTTGTAATATTTTTCCTCGGAATATCAATTCATAACACACGTAATTTATTTGCAGTCGTAAAGAGTGAATTCAGTCGAAATAATGCTGAAAATTATCTTCTATGTTTTTGGAGTTTTTGCCTTCGCACAAGTGAACGTAAGTTAATAAATGTTAATCTACATTTTACAGTGCTACTTCATTTCAAAGTTTCATTAATTATAATTTTGGCATATTTACGTAATAGGCTTTAATGTACGAGAGCATAATATTGGGAGAAAATCTAACATACTTTGTTAACAATTACATTTCCTTCACCATCAAACAACAAAATGACGAAAAGTTTGCCTATTTGACATTCGAAAAACCAATCACGACAACTAATGACTTGCAGGTATATTTATAATTAGGTTTAGTAAGAATTTTTCTGCATAAAGAAGGTCCCAAAGAAAACAAAAAATTAAAAATATGTAATTGGCAACGTTTCGGACCTTATATGGTCCCTTTTTAAGCCATCTAAAAAATAATAATTTATTACAAACAACAACTTTAGGGTCAAAACTGAAGAAAGAATACATATTTATAATTATTTCAAAACAATTCTCTCGAATGTTATTATTCATAACTTCTGCATTAATTACAGCTTTCCTAATTTAATTCAATACGTTCCAGCTCATGGTGAAGGCTAAAAGGCAAGATGGAGTGGAATTCCAATTTCCCGACAATCCTTCTAATCTCTGTGACATTTTGAAAGACCAAATGCTAGGGAAAAGAGAAATAATGTCTCGGTTCAATATTCCAAATGTATTTAATATAATTGGGAGAACCTGTCCTATCGAAACGGTAATATTTAATATTTTCAATCCTAATTCAAAATTTCAATTTTGGGTATTATTCTTTATATACTTTCAGGGTACGGTTCGTCTAACACCTCACGTATTTCCCCATTTTTTCGATTTGAAAAACAATCTCGGTTGTGGAAGGTTTAACCTTGAGACCAGTTTGATGAAATGTGAACCTCTTAATAAAATCTCTAAGAAATGCATATTGCTGATCAAGGCTGAAACACAATTGGAAATATTTACATCGCACTGTTCAAATACATTTGAGTAATTAATCAGAAATAATTCCTTGGAAAAACATGTGTATCCTTTCGTCTAAAGAATTCGATAATAAACTGTGATCTTATTCTCTGCTGCGAATAATTTATTATAGTAATTAAGTAAAACTAACGTTATGATAGACGTTAAAACATTTCGTTTCCTATAAATATTATGACTCGTAATAGTCGGTGCTTCGTTATAAATATAATATTCTCCAGAAAGTACTTCTATCCTTGCCTCGTTCTTATCCATCCTCGGAATCGTTTAAAATTCTGTTCGATTGTATTCACCTTTGAGGAGAATATCCTGCTCGCCCGTATTCACCTTTTGCGGGTTATTCGATTCGAAAGAAACTAAAAAGGAACATCCTGCTAATTCCACCAGCGAGCCTCGGGAGAATCGAGAATCGATCTAATATTTCGTTCGAGGTCTACGAATATTATCGGAGGCAATTTTCGAATCTGATTATAGTTATGACTATGAGTAATGGCCGCAAATCGTGTCGGCGAGGTCGTGGCTTCGTTGAACCATACAGGGAATCTTAGATTCAGATACTGGTACTGAACTTGTCTCGGACAACCTGTTCGTCCGTTATGCATTATACTTGTTCACGAATGGTCGTGCTACGCGATACGCTACCAATGAACAGCATGTTCGGATGATGTCTTGACGTGTTATCGATTCCTTCGGAAGAGAATAGGGTAAACGACCGGCAGAAGATACGTGATGAACACAGTTCAAGCCTTACTCTTCAAATTTGATTCTTAACTTTGATAATTATTGGGTTGAAATAGGGATGTTCTGTTTCATCTAATCATGAAGAGTTGGATAATACGTAACTCGTGAAAAATAAAAAAGTTTTTAGAGTAAACGTTACACGGATCAAGTAACTTTCATTGTAACTAATTTACTTTATAAAATTTGTACGATAAGCCACTTGCAAGAAAGACCTTTGATCTTAAAGTCTTGTAAGTAAACGTTAAAAAAATTCAGTTATCAAATTAGATACCGATTAAGCTAAAGTCTTGAAAATCGAACAACTTCTTGGAAGTGGAATTAAATTTAATGTACTTAAAATTCGATATTTAAAAATTGAAAAATATTATGATCTCAAATGAAGTAAAATTTTGTCATATATACTCTCAAAAATCTTGAAGAATAAAAAGCCCCGAATTGGAAACTCAGGATAACAAAATTTTTAGTGTAGATGAAAATAAAAATAATATTGTATTATTATATTAGGTAATATTGGAGAGAAGATCTTAATTAAAAATTTCTATTTACAACATTTCTACCTTAATAGAACTAATCAAGATTCGCAGTAGTTAATCGCCGCCAAGTAAAAAAAAAAAAAAATTGCGAATATATTTTCTCGAACGAACGCCGTTTTTCGGACCTGTATTGGACATATCAGCCAATTCTTCACCGATTTGTATCAAGCCTTTTGAAATCAATAAAAAATCGCTAAAAAATAAGTTCTGTGCATACAGATTATCCATATTTTGAAACTGGATTTAGCAGATTCTGCAAACTAAAAATCATTGATTACACAGACCTACAGCCTACATTAGTGAACCGATTGGCACCAAAATGTAAAGAAAGTCTGTCAGATGAGTTTTTTAATACATATTTCAGAAAATTTCGATATTTTAATTATTTTGCAACATTTTTCAATTTTTATGAAAAAACCCACTAATTTTCATTAATTATACAGAGCTACAACCTACAGCAGTGAACCAATTGGCACCCAAATTTAAAGAGAAGTCTGTTAGTTGAGTTTCTCGATAAATATTTCAGGAAATTTCAATTTATCAACTATTTTGCGAAATTTTTCAATTTTTATGAAAACAACACAAATTTTTATTACCTAGACAGACCTACAGCCTACACCAGTGAACCAATTGGTATCCAAATTTATAGAAAAGTCTGTCATATGAGTTTCTCGATAAATATTTCAAGAAATTTCGATTTACTCATTATTGTGCGAATTTTTCAATTTTTATGAAAAAAAGACAAAATTTCATTAATTGAAAGTTAAGGCTGCATACACGGAAAAAAATCATTCCTGAAAATTCACTGAAATAGTTCAAGGATCTTGGATACGAAAGAAAGGTCTGTAGATCTTCCATAAGTTTTCAAGAAAAAATTCATAAATTTCTGAAGAAATTCCTGTACTTCCAATAATTTTTAAAAATCAGTATCGGAGAAAAAATTTCAGTAAAATTTACAAAACTTTTCATGAAGAATTCATGCATTTTTCAGAATCATTTGCAGTTTGATCTTTACGTTTTCCTGAACTGTTATGGAAAAGTAATGTGTGTGACGTTAGCCGTTGAGGTAGATGAACGATTATTTCACATATACTTCACAAAATCAAAATACTTTATACGTTACGTTGCGTTGGCTGCGATGCTTCGAGCGGTGGGCTTGTCAAAAGTTAAGGGCCTTGGGTTATCGTCGCGAGTTCGGTTCCTCGGTGTTGCGAATTTTCAGCATAGCGTTGAATGGTAACTCTGTTATCTAGTTTTTTTCTTCAACGAATTTGTTTTAAATTTTCCGGTACAGTTCAGGAAAACATCAAGTACTTATTTGCTAAACTTTAGGTATCTATCTACTAATATCTCTGACAATAATGTTCATAAAATTTACAAAACTTGCCCCGGTATCCAAGAGTTCTGAACAAAGTTCAGTATTTTTTCAGGTACAAATTTTTGCTGTGTACTTGCAGCCTAAACTAATTCGTAACAATAAGTGTTGAAGAATCTCCAACGTACAAAGTGTTAAACAAAATCAAACAAATTTTAAAATACCTATATGATGCAACAAATAAAAACATAAAAATATATACGATAAAAAATTTAATGTTATAAGTACAGTATTTAATAATTATAATACAAAAGTAAAGCATTTTACTTTACTAAGGAATGAAAAATCAAAGTAGTTCAAAATTCAAGGAACTGATAAAAAATTAAACAAGTGGCCAAAAGGTGCCAAAAATATTAATATTTTATTTTTAGAGTGTAATAAATAATTTTGTATCAATGATAAAAATTAAAAGAGCATTAAAATATTTTTAAACTTTCATCTTGAAAGTTAATAATTTTGTGCTCTCTAAATCTAAATCAGTCAAAATTTTGACTGATTTTGGTTGAATTTCTTGACTGTCAGTCAGTTCTTGACTAATTCAGATTTAGAGAGAATTAGAATTAGAATTCAGTACGAAAAGATACGACTTTTTAACAATTATTATTAATAAGTAAAGAATGATTTAAAAATCTAAAAATTATTGATTTCTCTTCTGAATTAAGTCCTCTAATTGTCTGTAAAGTAAAAAAGTTGAAAACATTTTTCTTGGGCGTAAAGTTAAAAAAACCTCGAAAAATACGTAAAAATTGTACATAATAGCGCCACCCTACGGTATATAAAATTATATTTATGTACTGTGCTGTATAGTATAGTATTTAATTTATATATTACAACCTATGTATTGTATTTTTATAAATAAATATAACTATAATGTTTTGAGTATTTAATGAATTATAGTACTTTGAAATAAGCATTTTATAAAATACAAACTATAATTGAAAAAAAAAGTGAAATCTCACCCAAAACATTTAACATACAAATAACTCCGCCAAGTAAAAAATAAACAGTACCAAGTTATATTAATGAATATAACATTTTTTAAATTAGCTATTATTATTGAAGTAAATAAAAAATTTATAAACTCAAAAAACTTGTAATAAAATTTTTTAAAAATTAAGACTAAAAACAGAAAAGAAAGAAATTGTAAAAACTTGGTGAAACGTTTTTTGTTTTTATAATTTTTTTCTTTTCTTTTTTTAGTCTTGATTTTTAAAATTTTTTATTACAAATTTTTTGAGTTTACTAATTTTTCATTTACCGTAAAGTGAGGCTATTCGCGCATGGTGGGGCTAAAAGGTACAACTCACTCTAATGATAATAAGAATTAAAATAATAATCTCCAAGGATATAAGATTCAGAAGGATTTCCACTTTAGTGAGGATGAGAGTGAAATTTTATGTGACCTCTGTATAAGCATTTAAAAATATTTAAATATGTGGATGCACTTTAAAAAATTGGCTAGACCTCCAAACTTTGTAACAGTTCAATAGTTTATAAGTAATGAAAAGTTATCGGTTTCCCGTGTTTTTCTTCATATTTCATCATCAGAAAGTATTCTCGAAGAGTTAAGTAATAATTCTAAAGAGAAATTAAATATTTAAAAATTATTTTATTAAATAAAATATTTAAAAAACAATAGTTGCACCTATTTAAAAGGTCGGCAGTACAAAATGTACAACTTTTCAACAATGTTAATTAATAAGTAGAAAATGATTTAAAAATCTAAAAATGATTGATTTCTCTTCAGAATTGAGTCCTCTGTCTAAGTATAAATGAAAAAGCTGAAAAGATTTTTCTTGAGCATAATGTTAAAAAAGAAACCTAAAAAAATACGTAAAAGTTGTACCTAATAGTCCCACTCTACGGTACTTAAATAATAATATCCAATTTCAAAAATGTTAAATTCATTAATATAACTCGGTACAGTCACGTTTTATTATTCGACAATGTCAAATGCTGTGTAGAGTCGATAAGGTTTTGAACCCTCCTATCGAAGGAGGGTTCGATTTTGCTCATAAATATGCAAGAATGAGTACCATGATTGGTGGGTTTGATTATTATGAGGGGAAGAGAGAAAGATCAGAGAAAAAAGAGTGACAACGAAGGAGTACGATTGTTGAATGAGAGATACAAAAACGAGTAGAGATGTTAGAGAGAGAGAGAGAGGAAGCGAAAGGCAGGAAAAAACAGAAAGAGAGGAAGAGACAGAAAGAGAGGAAAAGAGAGAAAGAGAAAAGGAAATAACGTGATCGTGAGTCTTTTCTGTCGAGGGTGTAAGGGCTCGACGAAGGCGATTCATTAGTCGAACAACACGGAAGTGTTTCGAACAACACGCCTGTTTCTTTGGCGTATGTGTCTACCAATGCACATACGTAGAAACGCACACGTGAATGCGTGAGCAAATGTGTTCGACAACTCCATGTGTGTGCACGTTAATGTGCATCTGAGATTCACGTACACCAAACTTGGATCATCGAACGCTTCGATCGGCACGCTTTGTTATGCGCCACGACGCGGCGGTCGGAAGCTCTTCTTCGGTCCAAGCTCAAACATGGAATAATCGTGTCGCGATAATTCTTGCTCGGTGATTATTTAAGCGACCCACTCACGCATAAACGACGCCCAAACAGGAGAGACGGCGGATCATGTACGTTAAAATACCGCCCAAAGGGCTAAAGTGGATTTAAATACGAAACTTCTTTTCAATTTACAGCGCCAGGTGTCTTACCCTTGTCTCGTTACATTTCTTCCACGGTTTCTTTTCGCTGAAAGATGTTGCATATCTTTTTTAGTTTCTGCGACATGCAACAACATTGGGGTTACCTGCCCATACCTTGATAATTATGGGCGAAATTTTAATGTAATATATGCATCAAGTATTATATCCCAGCAGGATGACCGGCACAGTGCTGGTTTGTAATGCACAGTACTGATAAATTACTGGCATTTTATTAATTAAGATGATTTTTAATTAAGAATAGCTAAAAAAATCAAAGATTTTCATTGGATACTTTTGCATCCGTATAGGGTAAATTTACCAATTGTTGAAGAGTACCCTGTCAATTTCAAAAATAAATTCAGACTTATTTACTGAATTTTACTAAGAAAAAAAAACTTATGAAAGGACTACACCACTGTGAAATTTTTTTTCAGAATTTTTGAAATTCAATGTTTCGAAAAGTTATCAATGGAATTAGGTTTTCTTTTTCTTGTTTTGTTGGGAAGTAGTACGCTGTGATTCACAGGCACACGAGCCGAGTGCGAAGCACGAGTTGTGGGACGAGTGTTGTCAACTTCGCAGGCTTCGTCGATGTCCGCCTTTTTGCAAACGTGTCACATTATACTTTTTGTAACGAATGCACAAAAGTCCGCGTTTTTGTCCATGGAAAGTATACGAAAAAACATATAACTGAGCACAACTAGAAAATGGTTGACCGTAATTTTCACTCGTTGTCAAATACTTTGTCGTATACTTTCCATGGACAAAAGCGCGGACATTTTGTGCATGTGTTACAAAAAGTAATTTCTACAAGTTTTGAATGAAATTTTTTAATAAAATCAAAATTATTGACATAGTTAACGAACAAAATTTTGTGTTTTTTTGCCACTGCGACAAAGGTTTTTCGAAAACCACTCATCTGATTTGGTTTGAATTTTTTGAGTGTATTTTTAGATAGATTGTCTCTCGTCATACATGGGGATTTTTTTCGTAACTTCCGGAGAAAAAATGATTAAAAATTGAAAAAAATGCAAAAAACAAAAAAGGCCGCCATTTTGCAAAAAACTCCCCGTGTACGACAACAGCCAGTCTATTCGTGTTTATTAATCTTGTTCGACTTTTTGTTTCAGATGATTACAGCGACCTGTAGCTCTGCCGCAGTCCAAAGAAAAAACACAAAACTTTGTTCGTTAACTATGTGAACAATTTTAATTTTATTAAAAAAATTTTCATACAAAACTTGTAGAAATTACTTTTCCCAACAAAACAAGAAGAAGAAAACCTAAATCCGTTGATAACTTTTCGAAATTTTGAATTTCAAAAATTCAGAAAAAAAATTTCACAGTGTGTAGTCCTAAAAGTTTTAAGATAATAGAATTCAACTCAATTCAATAACTCAACTAAATAATAGAATTCAATTCAATCAGCTATTCACTGATTATTGAAAAACGTCCGATTTATTCACTTATAAGAGATTATCAGAAGCATATCGACACTTCTGACTTTGACCAGAGAAGCAAGCTGCGGAGATTGATGATGTGAGATGCAAGAAATAAATTCGAGCGTTTAGTCATTCGGACACGGAAGCTCTCAGGTTTCACTCTTGTCAAGACTAATCTACCCGACATAAAATTATTATGAAATTCGTACCGTTGTGAAATACAGACCTGTAGCCACCTAAAATTTATCATCCAGATAAACTCCGAAACGCAGGTAGGGTTAACGTTTTTATGATTATCTGCACTGGGATTATTTGTTAACCAGTGGTGGAGAAATCGCCTTTCAAAATACGTAATGTATATGCAGAAAAGGAAATAACTTAAAAATCGAAAGTGCACAAAAATTACGATTCTTACAAGATTATCAATATATACATTATAAAATGACAATGTACATCGTAACTTTAGACTTTTTATTAGAATTCAATAAATTTTTTTAGGTAGGAGGGGTTGGAGTTATGAATTATTGTTAATTAGATTGTTTTATTGCGCCATTGTTGTGTTGTTGCTTAGGTAGAAATTGATTTATTGCTGGGCGGAAAGTTTAGGTAATTGTTAAAGGGAAGTTGATGTGAATAAGTTTTACAAAGCCCTTTCTCAAGATCTAACTGAAGCTATACAAGAAATCGCAAGTCATTCAAGCATCATGAAGCAAATGATAAAAGCTACAATGTATACTGTTAATTAACTGGTACTTTATAGAAAATGAAAAGCTCCAATTTACTTTCTTTTGGCAATAAATAACTTATTTTCTCTTTCGAAATAAATTTTGTTATTCCCTACCCTTCATTTACCATAAAAGGAAATATAAATTTTGCATGTCATACTCAAAAGTACATTTGAAAACAATTTTTTTCCCGCCCACGATTTTTAATGCGTGATGTCGTCTTTTTACAGTAAAATAAGCGGCTCTAAAAAGATGAAAGTCGAAAGCGTAATAATGTGCCTGTCGGAAAGTGCCATAGCGGGAATGTTAAAAAAGTCGTAAACCCAAAAATGACGACACTCGAGCAATCGTTTAGAAAAAAGTTAGTTTTTCTGTTTCACTGCCGTTTTTTAAATTAATCCCATCTAATAAAAGTGTATAATATTTTATTTAATTTTCTAATCTTCCTTTTTCACAATCATTTTCTATATTATGAGAGTTCAATAATTTAATTATTCTTTGTAATCTTTTAAAATTTCCTACAGTTTACGACGCAGTAAAAATTGAAGAGTTATGTACAGACGATACATAAAAAGGCTATAAACGTCAAGGTGAAAAATCTTAATTGGCAACGACACAGCTTTTGGTGCATTAAAGATTGAATTATGTTTGCCCTTACTTTTTTCAGAATACTTTTACTTTTTATGCAAATGAATCTGTATTTTATAATGGTTTAATAAATACTTAATTACTATGTATTTTTATTTAAGCACAGTACTTTAACTTCATAATTTATATTTTAACTTAATTTGAAAATTATTTCTTTATTTTCTTGTGAATTTTTACCTTTATTATTCAAATATGTTTTTATTTATGTCTTAATTTAGAAAGTCTTTTTTCTTTTATTTCAAATACTACAGTTTGATTGTAAGTTCCCTGAGAGAACAATGTGTTCGATTCAACAAAATTTCTTTAATTCAAATAAAAATTGAAGTGCTTATATAAAGTTTGTACGAAAATTTTTCTGTCTACTGCCTGACCAAATACAGGCTTTATCTACTGTATCGCTGATGCTCAATGCAGCATTCGCAGTTTTTCCAAGCTTCAGTTAACACACATTATGTTGGAGTCTTTTAAACGAAATACACTGGAGCCCCAGTTTATTGCGGGTTTCGGAGATCTCCTGAATGGCCTTCGGGTAAAGCGGGGTCTCTCAAACGTAAACAAGCCAGGGCCGTATGAACTATTTCTGTTTCATTTTTGTCACGAGTGAAAAATATTTTTTAAACATAAGTTTGATTTAACGTTTACTTTACTGTTAAGTTTGATTTAGTTATTATTTATGAATTATTATATGTAACGCATAACTAAAACACTGAAGATGAACTAATGCGAACCGACGGAATTCTCCGCTTAGATTACTGCGCCACTACTGCGCGCTTTGTTGCTACGGTACTTACGCAACTTTGCTGAGCTCCGAGCTCAGTTTTCTCGTCCCTTTGGGCCCCTCACCCATGACAAAAAATCCTGGAAGCGGTATACAAGGGGGCAATAAACCGGGGCTCCAGTGTAATTTTCAATAAGTTTGTACGAAAATTTTTCTGACTACTGGCTGACTAGATACAGACTTTATCTACTTGATCAATGATATTTGAGCGAAAATCAAAAAGTTGGAATTTTTCGATTTTATACTTAAAAGAAAAAAAGTATTTTGAATCCATACAAAATATTTTTTTTTCTGTTTATATTAATCACATTAAGTGTAAAAATAATTGTAAGCGGGGTGAAGAAGTGCGTTATTATTTTCTATTCAACATTTTTTTTAAACTTAATGACAAAACTTTTGATTTCAACGGTTTACAATATTTTTCAAGTTTAAATAACAATTAGGTCTTCTTTTAGAGGCTTATATAATGTTATTTTATCATAAAAGCATAGTAATCAAAATGAAATATTGCTTTAAGATTATTAAAAACTATTTCTAAATTTAAAAAATAGTCTAAATATCCATAATATGTATTTTTGCAACTAACTTCACTGATTGTAAATACCTGTTGTATGACCGGATGACAAAGATAACCATGAAAAATTTTATAATGCCAAAGAATAACTTTACTCTGGAATAACCTATTAATCAAGTGTTTTAGAGGTAAGAAATACCTTTTTTTATTCATTAATATTTCCTTCATAGACTCACATCCAAAATTTGCTTCATTTAACCATAAGCCTGTGTGACTGGATGACACCGAATTGATGTACGAACTCTTTAAGATTTTTAAATTCGTTATTTCTCTTATATAACGACACTTTATAATTACTTATGTGAAATACAATTTTAACATAACTAATGATTTTATATTATTAATTAATTCAGAGAGAAAAATTAAACTGCTTCATCATAAAAATAATAAAAAATTGTTTTGTGATTGGATGAAATAAAAATTCAGGGACATTCAAAAAGTGATTATTATTTTACAATTATGATTAGGGACAAAATATGAACTTTATTTTCCAATTCTGCAATCAATTCTGGAAGTTCAAGTGCATTGATAATTAGATATAGAATTTTCTGTAAAAAGATATAACGCTACAAAACTGAAAAAATGTAAGAGGGGATATGGGGCCGGATAACATTTACTCAAATTTAATCGAATTTATTTTGATACAGGATAAAGCAAAAATAATTACCACATAAGCTGTTGCAGATAAAAACATGCTTAATAAAACCGTGTAGATAAAACAATTATTTCTTCATACATAAGCGAATAATATTCCAAGGACATGATATTGCAAACTTTTTGATTTCCACCCATTTAATCAAATGGAATGCCATTAATTGTTAAATTACCCTACATCTTTTTATATGAAATTTAGTTTCTTCTTTTAGATATTTGTAGATAAGTTTGCTTGGAATGTTTATAAAAATTAAAAGATTATTAATATATTTTACAATAAAATCATAACTTTAAGATCTTATTTGGCACTTTGTAGAGCACCAAACACATATTTTAGTTGATATTTTTAACTTCTAAGTTTTATAATAGTAAAATTTAAAAGATAAAGGTAATGACAACAAAATTAATTTGTTTTTCCGGCCAGGAAACTATGGGAATACGGCTCATTCCACATAGAATCCCATGGGTCCTTCTGTGGTCTCTCGTGCCAGTAAACAATCGTTGGGAATGGATGTTTTTTTCAAGAGGAAGAATGTAACGTCTTTGAACGCAGTCGTGTTAAGGTCTCACGAAGCCTAGAACTACATGGAATAGTTTAATAAGAAAAATCGTCAGTAATCCATACCAAGAAATGATTTCTTTGAATCAAATCAAGTTTATATTTCAAGTAAAATGCTTGTTATAAATTAACCAAAAATGTTGGTTAAATTTAAGAAGTAATCAATCTCAAATGTCCACAAGTGTGGGCAACAACATAATTCTTTTTGAGCTTTCGAGAAATAAAAAAAGAAAGCGAATCAAATGGGATTGTCCTTATGTTACATAACACACTTTATAAAGTTTCTGTCAACCTTATAGGGACCTGATTTTTATTTCTTTTAAAGCAACGTTACGTAATTTTGAGGACCGCTCCAAAGTATGAAATAATTGAAAGTCGGAAAAGTGAAGAATGAAATAATAAATCTTATAAGATATTCTGATTATGAAATAAAAACAAATTTCATAAAGAACAAGGGCGAAAAAATTCTCTGAATAAAGACGCACTCTTTAAATAACTCTGTCGAACGTTTTGCATCCAGAAAAATGATCTTTTGTACAACCCAAAGTCCCTGTGCAAAAACCCAAGATAAGGACTATTTTTTTTAGCAAATATGAACTACCACAAATGGGTTTTAACACTAGAAAAGCATTTTGCGGTGAGAAAAATTCTGACTAATAAAGATTTTCAATAAAAATTGTCTAATTTTTCCTAAAAAAAAATATAGAAGATTCTTTGAATCTCACCGATTACAGTGTCGCTTCAACTCGCGTCGGATGCTGCTTCGCGTGCGGATGAACCTGAGAGCACCGCTGCCCAAGGTACAGGATCGTTTTTCCTCCTTATCATTAAGCGAGCGTAATGAGAACCACTGCTCCAATGGGGGACCATTCCACACTGCGTCATCCATTTCTTTTCGATACATCCTTCTATGGCAAGCAGCTTTTGCAGAAAAAGCCAGCGAGATCTTTTTATTTTATTCCTCCCGAAGATGCGAGTGTCCAAAGTTGAAAGCACATCAATATTCTCAAACCCAAACTCAAGATAATCATGACGGTCTGTACTCTTCACCCTCACGGACTCTTTAACCTATAACGGATTGTACCAACGTCCCGGGAACCGATGCCGTCGATCAACAATCGCGATCGATACCGAGGGTCGAAGATCTCCGCGTCAACTCCAGTCCCTCGCTTCAACCTCCTTTAACCTTATCCGATTTACCACCATTTTTGATCCGTCCAACTTCCAACATCCAGACAAATCAATTCTCAAATAAATATTGTAAATAAATGTTCATAAAAGGAATTTTTCATTTTAAAAAATGTTCATAAAAGGAATTTTTCATTTTAAAAAACGTTCAAAAAACGAATAAATTTTCTAAATCTAAAGAAGACTTCACCAAATAAATGGTTTCAGTTTGGAAAATTGAATTTGAATTCGAGAAGGATATTGTTTGCGGAATATTGTTTATGGAGTCGCGTGAGTGGGGCGAAGGAGATTACGCAACTTATCGTACGCACGAGACACACTGTAGTGAATGTGTAGTCGAACGACCGGTCTTCTCGTTCTACCGGTCGAGTCCCAGGCCCAAAAGAGGGGCCTCATGCAAACACACCCGATCCCGCGCTCCGATTTCCGTTTATCAAGTCCTCCCAGGTACCTCAAACTCGAGACCTCCTGGGACCTTGGGCCACGACTTTTTATTACAGAAATGGAACTCACTACAAGAATCGGCAAAGAGCCGACTTTTGTTTCGATTCTGGCATCTGCGAGCGATATTTTCAGATGAAATTCGATCGAGCGTAAAAGAGGGTTCACCGAATTCAAAGTCGCCTTTCGAGTTACTTCACTGGTAGGTAGTTAATATTCCCAAGGGTCACGTTTACTCCTGGTTGGATTCGGTCTGCTGCTCCTGCTTCCGGAACGCATTATCCCACCAAGTTCAAGTCGAAGACTCAAGTTCCACGCGCGACTTTTCTCGGGCGAAACACCTGCATTAGATTCTAACCTTTGGAAAAAAAATAAAGAAGTCGTCAGAAAGCACACCTTATTTAATATTTTTTTGTTTATCGAATTTTCAATTACATAAGTTCGAAAAACACTGTTGAAACCGGTACCGCTTAGAAAAGTATAATAGCCTTTCTTCCCCTGGAAGCATCGTTCCAGCGAATGAAGGTTCTTCTAGATGTAGACGCGTTCTAAGTTTTTTAATTAACTTTTGCTTTTTTCTTTTATTTCAAATGATTCGAAGACCCCAAAGGAGCGATCGCCGCACTGGGGAAGAGAAACAGACTGGTACCACTTTGAACATTGGCGTCGCGCCGGGTAATAAAAGCACGTAGGGCCTGCACGACGCGCCGAGAGGGACTGCTCGGTATTCTCTCTCCTCTCGGGCTCTGCTAACCGATCTCGGTCTGAGTTCCTCCTTGCAGAGTTCGCTTTCTTACGAACTCTCGGCTCCTACAACGTGACTATACACCGTGGTCAGGTTATGCCACCATTACAGAGTGGACGGCTACGACAAGTCGGCCCTTTTGCTTATTATGGTGCTGCAAGATTCGCTGCAAGAGCGCACGTTTCTCAGTCAGGAAAAAAGTTAAACGCGCCATTTCAATAGGTGTATTATCGTCGAATCGCTTTGACCACAAATATCAATGATACGGTGCTCAAAAAAATTCTTTCAAAGTGTGCGAAATGTCGATGTGGTCTAATTTGCCCTTATTTTACATTCTAAGCAAAACATATATGTGATTAAGTCAGGGTGTCTAGCGTTTCTCCTTAAAAAAAATTCCAGGACTTTTCCAGGTTCTTCAGGTAAAAAATAAATTTTTCCAGGAATCATTTTTTAATTATTACCATAAACTTTTATGGAAAAAACCTTTTTTTCTTGAACTTGTATGATAGAAATAATTTACACAATTATAAATGCACCATATAAAATGTTTATTATGCTATTTATGAAATTCTTGAGTTTAGCAAGGCATTTATCTGTATAAGCTCAAAAAACTGTTTTTTAAGACAATATTCTCGAAGAAGAATTAAATTAAATTAAATTAAAATTAAATTTTAAATAATTAAATAATTTAAAAAAATTAAAAAATTTTCTACTAAGTCGTTTATCAATTGCTTTAGTAAGCGTTTTTATGAATCTTTTATAAAAAAATAACTATTTTACAGTAAAAACTACATAATCATTAAGTATCCTAACTAAAGTAATTACTAAGCATTAATAAGTGAATCAATAGTTTTATACTAAATAAGCTTATTAAAGCAATTGATAAACGAATTCTCTTGATTTCATTCCGGGCTGCTAAAAAATTCTCTTTTTCCTGGACAATTTTTCATTTTCCCTGCCCGTTATCTGCCGTTATAATTATATCATTCCGGGATCATAATGGTTTAATAGTGGTTCAATTTGGTGGTTGGTGGTTGGTAGTTAGTGGTTGGTGGTTGTTGGTTGGTGGTTAGTGGTTGGTGGTTGGTGATTGATCGTTGGTGGTTGGTAGTTAGTGGTTGGTGGTTGTTGGTTGGTGGTTAGTGGTTGGTGGTTGGCGGTTGGTTGTTTGGTGGTTGGTGGTGGTGGTGGTTGGCGGTGGTGGTGGTGGCGGCGGTGGCGGCGACGGCGACATACTGACGGTTATTGCGTCAAATTGACGGTTATTGCGCCATACTTCCGTTTATAGCGCCATACTTTCGGTATTTGCGCATATCGACGGTTATTGCGTCATGTAGACGGTTCTTGCGTCATATTGACGGTTATTGCGTCATGACGACGGTTATTGCGTGATATTGGCGGTTATTGCATCATGCTTCCGGTTATTGCGTCATATTGACGGTTATTGCGTCATACATCCGGTTATTGTGTCATATTGGCGGTTATTGCGTCATACTTTCAGGTATTGCGTCATATTGACGGTAATTACGTCATATTGACAATTATTGGGTCATATTGATGGTGATTGCGTCATACTTCCGGTTATTGCGTCATACTGACAGTTATAGCGTCATACTACAGGTGATTGCGTCATATTCACGGTTATTGCGTCATACTTCCGGTTATTGCGTCATATTGACGGTTATTCAGTCACTTCCGGTTATTGCGTCATATTGATAGTTATCGCGTCATACTTCCGAGTATTGCGACATATTAACGGTCATTCCGTCATACTTCTGGTATTGCGTCATATTGACGGTTATTTCTTCATATTTACGGTTATTGCGTCATACTGCCGGTTATTGCGTCTTTCTGACGGTTATTGCGTCATATAGACAGTTATTTCGTCATAATAACGGTTATTGCGTCATATTGACGGTTATTATGTCATATTGACGGATATTAAGTCACATAGACAGTTATCGCGTCATATTAACGGCTATTGCGTCATATTGACAGTTATTGTGTCATAATGACGGTTCTTGCGTCATACTTCTGGTGATTGCGTCATATTGACAGTTATTGCGTCATATTGTCGGTGATTGCGTCATAGTGACGGTTATTGCGTCATAATAACGGTTATTGCGTCATACTTACAAAGATTGCGTCATATTGACGGTGATTGCGTAAAATTAGGGGTTATTGCGATAAATTTCCGGTTATTGCGACATATTGACGGCTATTGCGTCACACTCTCAGTAATTGCGTCATATTGACGGTCGTTGCGTCATACTTCCGGGTATTGTTTCATATGAACGGTTATTGCTTCATATTGACGGTTATTCAGTCATATTGACGGTTATTGAGTCATATAGACGGTTATTGCGTCATATTAACTGTTGGCGTCAATAACCGCCAATATGACGCAAAAACCGCCAATATGTCGCAATAACCGGAATTATGACGCAATAACCGAAATTATGACGCAATAACCGAAGGTATGACGCAACAACTGGAAGTATGATGTAATAACCGCCAAGATGATAAAATAACCGGCAATATAACGCAATCACCGTCACTATGACGCAATAACCGAAAGTTTGACACAATAACCAGAAGTGTGACGCAATAACCGGAAGTATCAAGCAATAACCGAAAATATGACGCAATAACCGGAAATGTGAAGCAATAACCGAAAATATGACCCAATAACCGGAAATATGACGCAATAACAGAAATGTGAACCAATCACCGTAAATGTGACGCAATAACTGATACTGTGACACAATAACCGATAATGTGACGCAAAAAACAGAAACGTGACGCAATAACCGCAAATATGACACAATAACCGGAAATGCGACGCAATACACGGAAATGTGACGAAATAACCGGAAATATGACGCAGTAACTGGAAATATGACGCAATAACCGGAAATGTGACGCAATAACCGGAAATGTGACGCAACAACTGTCAATTTGACGCAATAACCGGAAATATGACGCAATAACCGAAAATGTGACGCATAACCGGAAATATGGCGCAAAAACCGGAAATATGACGCAATAACCGGAGGTGTGACGCAATAACGGAAATGTGACGCAATAACCGGAAATGTGACGCAATAACCAAACATATGACGCAATAACCGGAAATATGATGCAATAACCGTAAGTGTGACGCAATAACAGGAAATATGACCAAATAACCGGAAGTGTGACGCAATAACCGGAAATGTGACGCAATAACCAGAAATGTGACGCAATAACGGCAATGTGACACAATAACCGGAAATGTGACGCAATACCGGAAATGTGACGCAATAAACGGAAATATGACGCAATAGCCAAAAATGTGACGCAATAACCGGAAATATGACGCCAAAACCGGAAGTGTGACGCAAAAACCGGAAATATGACGCAATAACCGGTAATATGACGCAATAACCGGAAATGCGACGCAATTACCGGAAATGTGACGCAACCAGAAATGTGACGCAATAACCGGAAATATGATGCAAAAACCGGAGGTGTGACGCAATATCCGGAAGTATGACGCAATAACCGGAAGTATGACTCAATAACCGGTAATATGACGCAACAACCGGAAATATGACGCAATAACCGGAAATATGACGCAATAACCGGAAATATGACGCAATAACCGGAAATATGACGCAACAACTGGAAATATGACGCAACAACCGGAAATATGACGCAACAACCGGAAATATGACGCAATAACCGGAAATATGACGCAATAACTGGAAATGTGACGCAATAATCGGGGACTTTTTTCCGTAGGGATTATTTTCTAAGGTGCGTGCGCGCGAATATGACCTCTACGGCAAATGTCACTTACTATTGAATTTTCTTCATTATTTCTACAACGTCTGTCCCTCTTTAAAAATGTTATACCAATTTTAAATCCTACATTATTCTGCTGTCGAAAGTTTAACCTAATAAGTGATATTTGCCGTAGGGACTATTTTCTGGTGCACGTGCACGCGAATATGACCTATACGGCCAATGTCACTTACTATTGAATTTTCTTCATTATTTCAAAAACGTCTGTCCCTCTTTAAAAATGTTATACCAATTTTAAATCCTACACTATTCTGCTGTCGAAAGTTTTAACCTATTAAGTGATATTTGCCGTAGGGACTATTTTCTGGTGCACGTGCACGCGAATATGACCTATACGGCCAATGTCACTTAC